>CAUYTI010032559.1:0-27333 GCA_963575145.1 Galago senegalensis | reverse complement strand
GCTACTTGGGAGGCGGAGGCAGGAGACTCGCTTGAGCCCAGGAGTTGGAGGTTGCTGTGAGCTGTAATGCCACGGCACTCTACCCAGGGGAACAGCTTGAGGCTCTGTCTCAAAAAAAAAAAAAAAAATAGCCAGGCGTTGTGGCAGGTGCCTGTAGTCCCAGCTACTTGGGAGGCTGAGGCAGGAGACTTGCTTAAGCCCAGGAGTTGGAGGTTGCTGTGAGCTGTGATGCCACTGAACTCTACCCAGGGGGACAGCTTGAGGCTCTGTCTAAAAAAAGAAAAGAAAGTACATGTATACCTCCAGATCACTCCAATAAGATAAATATCAGAATAAAGCAAGACACATGAATTTGGGGGTTCCAGGGCATATAAAAGTTACATTTGGACTGAGTGCAATGGCTCATACCTGTGATTATAGCATCTTGGGAAGCTGAGACAGGAGGATCACTTGAGCCCAAGCTCAAGACCAGCTTGAGCAACATAAAAAGACCCTGTCTGTACAAAAAAATTAAAAATTAGCCAGGCACAGTGTTGCTCCCCAATAGTCTTAGCTACTCAGGAAACTGGGGCAAAATGGTCACTTGAACCCAGGAGTTTGAGGCTGCAGCAAGCTAGGTTCATACCACTGTACTCCAGCCTCAGACAGAGCAAGACTCTATCTGCATTTTTCAAAAATTACATTTACATCATGTTATAGTCTATTAACTGTGCAATAGAATTATGTCTCAAAAAGGAATATACATGCCTTAATTAAAAATACATTTTTGCTAAAAACTACTAATGATCATCTGAGCTTTCAGCAAGTCGTAAGTGTTTTGCTGGTGGAAAATTTTGCCTCAGTGTTGATGGCTGTTGACTGATAAGTTGAAGATTTGGGTGGCTGTAGCAATTTCTTAAATTAAGGCAACAATGCAGTTTACCAAATCAAATGACTCTTCCTTTCACAAAAATATCTCTGTAGCATGTGATGCTCTTTCATTCCATTTTACAACATCAACAGTACAATAGAACCTCTTTCAAAATTGGACTCAGTCCCCTCAAACCCTGCCACTGCTTTATCAATGAAATGTGGAGAATGTCCTAAATCCATTGTTGCCATTTCAGCAATATTAACAGAATCTTCTTCACCCAGAGGGGATTCCATCTCAAGAAACCACTTTCTTTGCACATCCATAAAAAGCAACGCCTCACCCATTAAAGTTTTACCATAATATTGCAACAGTTCAGTCACATCTTCAGGCTCCTCTTCTAATTCTGGTTCTCTTATTATTTTTGCCACGTCTGCAGTTACTTCTCCTACTGAAAACTTCAACATTTCAAAGTCATCCAGAAGGATGAGAATCAACTTTTCAATGACTGTTCCTGTTGATATTTTGACTGCCCATGAATCATGAATGTTTTTAATGGTGAATCCTTCCTAGAAGGTTTTCCATTTTCTTTGCTCAGATATATATGAGAAATTACTATCTATGGCCTTCTGAAATATATTTCTTAAATAATAAAATTTGAAAGTTAAAGTTAGTCCTTGATCTATAGGCTGTAGGGATATTGTGCTAGCAACCATGAAAATAGCATTAATCTTTTTTGTACATCTCCATGAGATCTCTTGGGGGACCAGGTACATTGCAAGTAAGTACAATATTTTAAAAAGAATGCTTTTTTCTCAGCACCAGATCTCAACAGTAGGCTTAAAATATTCAGTAAACCCTGTTATTCAGTAAACAGACATGCTGTCATCCAGCCTTTGTTCTTCAATTTATAGAGCATAGACAGAGTAGATTTGGCATATTAAGGGCCCTAAGATTTTCAAAATGGTAAATGAACATTGGCTTCAATTTAAAGTCGCCCGCTACATTTGCCCCTAACAAGAGAAGCTCTGTGCTAGGAAGCTCTGAAGCGAAGCATTAACTTTTCCTCTCTAGGAAAGTTCTAGATGGCATTGTCTTTCAATAGACTATTTTGTCTATATCAAAACTCTGTTGTATAGGGTAGCCACCACCATCAAATGATCTTAGCTAGATTTTTTTTTACATTCTTTTTTTTTATTTAAGGTGCAGAATTTTTTTTTACATATACATGTGTTTCTTAGGTTTCCACTTTTTGCCTTCACAAAATTAAAAAGGCTTAAAATTTAGTAATAATAACAATGTTCAAGATAAGGACTAGAAATAAAAACCTCACAAAGAACAAACGAAGATTAAATACATTCAGGAAAGAAATCAGATGATTGCTGCATCGAAATGTTAAGCAATAATAATAATGCAAAGAAAGTAGCATTCACATTGTCAAATAAGAGTATGTCTATTATAGAATGCTTTGACTCTGAGGTCAGGGTCTGTTACCAGAGTAATGTTCATTGTACCCAATAGGTAATTTTATAACCCTCACTTGCCCGCTGCCCACCCTCCTTCTAGGTTTCCAATGTTCTTTACACCTTTGTGCTCATGAGTGCCCATCATTTAGCCCCTACTCCTTACTGAGAACATACAATGTTTATCTTTCCACTTCTGAAATACTTCACTTAGATAATGGTCTCCAGTTCCACCCAAGTTGCTTCAAAAGACATTATTTTATCCTTTTTATAGCCAAGTAGGACTATACATTTTCTTTATACATTCAAGAATGGATGGGCACATAGGTTGATTATTCCATGTCCTTACAATTGTGAATTGTACTTGAGATTCAATTGCAGGTGTCTTTTTGATAAAGTGACTTATTTTCTTGTTGGTAGTTACCCAGTAGTGGGATTGCTGGATTGAATGGTAGGTCTACTTTTACCTGCTTAAGAAATCTTCACATTTTCCACAGAGGTTGTACTAATTTGCAGCCCTACCAACCATGTATAAGCATTTTTTTTTCTGCATATACTCAGCATTTCTTCTTTTTTTAAATTTTGAATAAAGACCATTCCGATTGGGGTAAGGTGGTATCTCATTGTATTTTTTATTTATATTTCCGAATGTTAGTGATGTTAAACAGTTTTTCACATGTTTCTTGGCCATTTGTCTACCCTCTTTTGAAAATCCTGTTCATGTCTTTTGCCCACTTTTAATGGGGTGTTTGTTTTTTCTTGCTAATTTGACTACTTTGTAGACTACTTTGCAAATATTTCCAATCATTCTGTGGGTTGCCTCTGTAGTCTATTGATTATATCTTTAGCTGTGAAGAAGCATTTTAATTTAATCAGTCCCAATTTTTTATTTTTGTTATTGCTATAATTGCCTTTGGAGTTCTTAGTCAAAAATTCTTTGCCTAGACCAATGTCTAGAAGAGTTTTTCCTATATTTTCTTCTAAATTTTTTATGGTTTCGTGCCCTAACATTTAAGCCTGTTATCTATCTTGCATTAATTTTTATATGTGGTGAGAGATGTGGGTCTTATTTTATTCTTCTGCATATGGCTACCCAATTTTCCCAAACCATTTATTGAGTAGGACTTACTTTCCCCAGTGTATGTTGTTGTCTGCTTTGTCAAAGATTAACTGCTTGTAGATATATCATTTTATGCTTGGGGTTATCTGTTCTGGTATCTCTACTTTTATACCAGTATCATTTGTTTTGGTTACCACAACCTAGTGGTATAATTTGAAATCTGGTAACATGATGCCTCCAGATTTATTCTTTTTGCTTATGATTGATTCAGATATTCAGGGTTGTTATAATTCCAAATTAAACATAAAATAATTTTCTCTAGATCCATGAAATATGACATTGGTACTTTGATGGGCATTAAATTGAATCTGTAAAGGACTTTGGTGTAAGGACATTTTATCAATGTTGATTCTACCAATCTATAAGCATGAGATGCTTTTCCATTTGTTTGTGCCATCTGTAATTTCTTTCCTAAGTGTTTCATAGTTCTCCTTGTAGAAATCTTTCACCTCCTTGGTTAAGTATATTCCTAGTTATTTTATTTTCTCTGTAGCTATTGTGAATGACATTGAGTTCTTGATTTGATTCTCAGCTTAATTGTTATTTATATAGAGAAATGCTACTGACTTGTGTATATTGATTTTGTAACCAGAAACTTTGCTGAATTTATTTATTAATCTAGGAGTCTTGGTGAAGTTATTGGGATTTTTTTAGATGCACAATTATATCACCAGCAAAAAACAATAGTTTGACTTCCTCTGTCCCAAAATGGATATACCTTATTTCTTTCTTAGGCCTGATTGCTCCAGCTAGGACTTCCATCACTTTGTTAAATATTAGTGGCGAAAATTGGCACCTTTGCCTCTTAAAGGGAACGCTTTCAACTTTTCCCCATTCAGTATGGTGTTGACTGTGAGTTTATCCTGTATGGCTTTTATAATTTTTAGGTATATTTCTTCTATACTTAGTTTGTTATAGGTTATTAGCAGGAAAGGGAGCTAGATTTTGTTTTTGTTTCTTTTAATTAAATCACAGCAATGTACATTAATACTATCATGGAGTACAGTGTACTTTTTCTATATATAATTTGAAATACTTTCATCCAACTGGTTAACATAGCCTTCATGTCTGTTTCTTATTGTGTTAAGACATTTATATTCTACATTTAGAAAAATTCACATGTACCCTTATAGGATGGACCATAGGCATGATCCCACCAATCACCCTCCCTCCATCCACCTTCCCCACCTCCCCTCCCCTCCCTCTCCCTTCTCTCCATATTCCTGGGCTAAAATTGGGTTTTAGCTTTCCTATGAAAGCTATAAATTAGTTTCAAGTAGGGCTGAGTACATTGGATATTTTTTCTTACATTCTTGGGATACTTTGTAAGAAGAATATTTTCCAGCTCCATCCATGGAAACATGAAGGAGAGAAAGTCTCCATCTTTCTTAATGGCTGATAGTATTCCATGGTGTACATATACCACAATTTATTGGTCCATTCGTGGGTCAGTGGTCACTTGTGCTTCTTCCATGACCTAGCAATTATGAATTGGCCTGCAATGAACATTCTCTGATACAAATATCTTTATTGTAGTGTGATATTTGGCCTTCTGGATATATACCTAATAGAGGAATTATAGGATCAAATGGCAGGTCTATTTTTAGTTCTCTAAGTGTTCTATGGACGTCTTTCCAAAAGGAATGTATTAGTTTGCAATCCCACCAGCAGTGTAGAAGTGTTCCCTTTTCTCCACAACCGAGCCAGCATCTTTGATTTTGGTATTTTGTGATATGGGCTAATCTTACTGGTGTTAGATGATATCTCAAAGTAGTTTCAATTTGCATTTCTCTGATGATTAAGGATGGTGAGCATTTTTTCATAAATCTGTAAGTTATATGCCTGTCTTCTTCAGAAAAGTTTCTCTTCAAGTCCCTTGCCCACCCTGAGATGGGATTACTTGTTCTCTTCTTGATAATATGTTTGAGTTTTCTGGGACTCTGGTTATTAAACCTTTGTTGGAAACATAACCAATAAATATCTTTTCCCATTCTGAGGGCTGTCTGTTTGCTTTACTCACTGTGTCCTTGGCTATGCAGAAGCTTTTTAATTTGATGAGGTCCCAGTAATGTATTTGTGATATTGTTTCAATTGCCTTGGGGGTCTTCCTCATAAAATTTTCACCCAGGCTGGTTTCTTCAAGTGTTTCCCCTACACTTTATTTTAGTATTTTTATAGTTTCATGTCTTAACTTTAAGTCTTTAATCCATTGAGAGTCTATCTTAGTGGTGAAAGGTGTGGATCCAGTTTCAGTCTTCTGCAGGTCACCAGCCAGTTAACCCAGCACCATTTGTTAAATAGGGAATCTTCTCCCCATTCAATGTTTTTAACTGGCTTGTCAAAGATCAGATAACAGTAAGTAGCTTGGTTCATCTCTTGTTCCTCTATTCTGTTCCATACATCTACCTCTCTGTTTTTATGCCAAGATCATGCTGTTTTGATCACTATGGATTTATAGTATAGTCTGATGTCTGGTAGCATGATTCCTCCTGCTTTGTTTTTATTTCTGAGTAATGTCTTGGCTACTCGAGGCTTTTTCTGATTCCATATAAAACAAAGTATTATTTTTTCAAGCTCTTTAAAGTATGACCATGGAACTTTAATAGGGATTGCATTAAAATTACATATTCCTTTGGGTAGTATGGACATTTTAACAATGTTACTTATTCCCAGCCATGAGCATGGTATATTTTTCCATTTGTTAACATTTTCAGCTATTTCTTTTCTTAGAATTTCATAGTTCTCTTTATAGAGGTCTTTCACATCCTTTGTTAGGTAAACTCCCAAATATTTCATCTTCTTTGGCACTACTGTAAACGGAATAGAGTTCTTAACTATTTTCTCAGCTCGACTGTTGTTGGTATATATAAAGGCTACCGATTTATGAGTGTTAATTTTGTAACCTGAGACACTGCTATATTCCTTGATCACTTCTCAGAGTTTTGTAGTAGAATCCCTGGTGTTTTCCAGGTATACAATCATGTCATCTGCGAAGAGTGAAAGTTTAATCTCTTCTGATCCTATATGGATACCCTTGATTGCCTTTTCTTCCCTAATTGTGAAGGCTAAAACTTCCATTACAATGTTAAAGAGCAGTGGAGACAATAGGCAACCTTGCCTGGTTCCTGATCTGAGTGGAAATGAATTCAATTTAACTCCATTCAGTAAAATATTGGCTGTAGGTTTGCTGTAGATGGCCTCTATTAATTTGAGAAATGTCCCTTCTATGCCAGTTTTCTTAAGTGTTCTGGTCATGAAGGGATGCTGAATATTATCAAAAGCTTTTTCTGCATCAAATGAGAGAGTCAAATGGTCTTTGTTTTTAATTTGTTTATGTGATGAATTACATTTATATATTTACATATGTTGAACCAACCTTGAGATCCTGGGATAAAACCCACTTGGTCGTGGTGTATAATTTGTTTTATGTGTTGCTGGATTCTGTTTGTTAGGATCTAGTTGAATAGTTTCACATCAATGTTCATTAGTGATATTGGTCTGTAATTTTCTTTCTTTGTTGGGTCTTTTCCTGGTTTGGGGATCAAGGTGATGTTTGCTTTATAGAATGTGTTGGGTAGTATTCCTTCTTTTTCTATATTTTGGAAAAGTATAAGGAGTATAGGTACCAGTTCCTCTTTAAAGGTTTGGTAGAGGCTCAGCACCCGTGGCTCAATCAGCTAAGGCACCAGCCACATACACCTAAGGTGGTGGGTTCGAATCCCCAGTCCGGGCCCGCCAAACAACAATGATGGCTGCAACCAAAAAATGGCCAGTGCTGTGTTGGGCGCCTGTAGTCCCAGCTACTTGGGAGGCTGAGGCAGGAGACTCGCTTGAGCCCAAAAGAATTTAAATTCTTTTAAATTTACTGAGGTTAGACTTGTGATCTAAGATGTGGTCGATTTTGGAGTATGTACCATGGGTCGATGAGAAAATGTGTATTTAGTTTTGTTAGGATGAAATGTTCTGTAGATGTCCATTAAATCCAAATGCTGAATGGTTAAGGTTAAATCTAAAATTTCTTTGCTAAGCTTCTTGTTGGAGAATCTATCCAACACTGCCAAAGAAGTATTAAAATATCCAACTATGATGGAGCTGGGAGAAATCAAGTTTGCTCATGTCAATTAGAGTATCTCTTATAAATTAAGGTGCATTGTGGTGGGTGTATAAATATTGATAATTGAAATCTCATCATATTGAGTATTACCCTTAACAAATAAAGAGTGAGCATTCTTATCCTTGCTTACTTTTGTTGGTTTAAAACCTATTGTATCTGCAAATAAAATTGTAACCCCTGCTTTTTTCTGCTTTCCATTTGCCTGGAATATAGATGACCATCCCTTCACCCTGAGTCTATATTTATCTTTTAAGGTAAGATGAGATTCTTGTATACAGCAGATATCTGGCCTGAGCTTTTGTATCCAGTCAGCCAGCCTGTGCCTCTTTAGAGGGCAATTTAAGCCATTCACATTGATTGAGAATATTGATAAGCCTGGTATAATTTTGGGTATCGGTTTTTTCAAAATCCAGTGGACATCTTTAATCCTTTCTCCACTGTGGAAGTTGGAATTTGATCAAAATGTTCTGTGTGAGTTTACTTACGTGGTGGAGGATTGTGCTGGACATTACAGAGGATAGGTCTGAGAATATCCTAGATGGCTGCTTTAGTTATGACAAATTTCTTCAACATGTGAATGTCATTAAAGTATTTAATTTCTCCATCAAAAATGAAACTCAGTTTAGCTGGATACAGGATTCTGAGTAGAAAGTTATTTTGTTTTAGGAGATTAAAATTCAATGACCACCTTCTTCTAGCCTGAAAGATTTCAGCAGAGAGATCTGTCATTCTAATATTCTTCCCCTTGTAGGTTATGGTTTTCTTATGTCTAGCTGCTTTCGGACTTTTCTCTTTCATATTAACTTTAGTGAAGTTAATTATGATGTGCCTGGGAGATGTCTTATTTGGGTTGAGTCATGCTAGGGTTCTGAAACTGTCTACTATCTGAATATTAGAATCTCTTGTCATGTCTGGAAAGTTCTCTTTCATAATTTCATGAAGAAGAGCCTCTGTGTTTTGCGAAGCAACTTTGTCACCTTCAGGGATTTCTATAAGATGAATATTAGTTTTCTTCAAATTATCCCAGAGCTTTCTGAAGGAGTGATCTGTTTTTGCTCTCCATTTCTCTTCATCCTTGAATGCTTGTACGCATTCAAAAGCTTTGTCTTCAGTGTCAGAAATCCTTTCTTCTGCCTGCTCCATTCTGTTACGGAGGGATACTACTGTATTTTTTAGGTCTTTAAGGGCTACAACCTCTTGCCTCAGTGTGTCAAAATCTTTAGTCATTTTATCTTTGAAATCATTGAATTCTTGAGACAGCTTTTGAATAATTTGAAATCCTAATTCCCTCCTTTCCTCCATTCTGTTAATCTTATTTGCTATCCAGATTCTGAACTCGATTTCTGACATCTCATCCATCTCTTTATGGAAGGGATCTTCAATTGTATCTGCCCCATCCTTCCTTGGAAGAGTTGATCTACTCTGGTTTTTCAGGTTACCAGAGTTTTTCCACTGATTCCACCCCATACTGAGTTTGCACCATTTGAAGACCTTCCAAAAACTGTTCTGCCAGCCGCTGTCACTGGAGAAGAGGCCAGTTTCCTTGGTTGCTCAGAGAGATGGGCGTATCTGTGCAGAAGAGCCTCAGGGGTGTGAGCCTTATTGCTCTTGCTGCTGCAGCTATTGCTCTTCACCTTGGCATAGTACCTCTCCAGTGTGGTTCCCTCTCCACTGACTGACTGACTTTGTCCAGGTTGATGGCTATGTGCTGCAGACATGTCCAATTTGTCATTAATCTTCCCAGCATCTGATGACTATTTTGTATCTGATTATCTTGATCTTTACTGATATCAGGGAATTTTTCCTCAATAACTCCATCAAATATATTTTCCATGCTTTTGCTTCTCCCCCAAAGATGTCTATAATTCTTATATTGATGAATTGTACATGGCCCCAAATTTGTCTGAGTGATTATTCATTTTATTTATTCTTTTTCTGCATCTTTGGCTGACTGGGTTAGTGGGAAAGGCTTGTCTTCATGATCCAGAGTTCTTTCTTCTACTTGGTCTAGCCTGTTGTTGATGCTTCCTGATATAGTTGGAAATTTCCTAATAGATTTTTTCATTCCTTATTATATTTTTTCCTTATGGTCATCTACCTCTTTAATGACTTTTTTATTTCTTTCATTCATATTCTGAATTTTTTTTTTTTTTTGAGAGAGAGAGAGAGTCTCACTATCTTGCCCTGGATAGAGTGCTATGGCATCACAGCTCACAGCAACCTCAAACTCTTGGGCTTAAGTGATTCTCTTGCCTCAGTCTCCCAAGTATGTGGGACTACAGGTGCCTGCCACAACACCTGGCTTTTTTATTGTTGTTGTTGTTGTTGCCATTGTTGTTTTAGCTGGCCCAGGCCAGGTTCAAACCCACCAGCCTCAGTTTATGTGGCTGGTGTCCTACCCACTGAGCCAAATATATGGGGTGCTACCCATATATTCTGAATTTTTATTTTTATTTTTTGGCTTCTTTATGTTGTTTTTCAACCTTCTCTTTAATCTTACTTATCTTATTTGCCATTCATATTTTGAATTTCAATTCTGACATTTAAAAAATTTCTTTTTAGTTTGGATCTGTTGCTGTAGATCTATTGTGATCTTTTAGAGGTGGCAGACTTGTTTATTTTCCATGTTTCCAGGTTTTTTGCCTAGTTTCTTCTCTCCTGAAACCTTTTTTCTCATCTCAGGGCAGATAAGCTCATGGGATACCTACTCTCTTTTACCAGGAATTCTGCTAGTTAGATGTAGGGAAAGTCCCCAAATGGCACATTTTTGTCCCACTCAGAATATTGACTCAGCAGAAGAGGGGAAGATGCTCAGAGAACCTATAATGCAGCTGTTTTGCATTGTTCCATTTTCCTGTGGGTGTCAAAGTCCAGTGCTGGGGACTTCATACAGAGTAGTAGGTTGGGAGCTTGCATGGAGGCTGGGTGATTCCCTATCAATACAGGCAGGCAGTGAAAGAGATTGCTTTGTCCAGATCTCCCAGAATGATGGCAATGTCCGCTGGCCAAATCTGTCCAGGCTGTGACCACAAGTGTCAGGTCTGTGGGTATTCATTCTACCCAGTTCAAGATGCAATGACAGCATACAGCAGAGGCAGCAGGGGACAGCTCATGGCTAGTGAGTCAATGATCGAGCGCTAGACCACAGGCATAAACAATGAATGCTGTATAAGGCTGTGGGGGCCAGTCTACTGGGACAGGGCTGCTGAGAAGCTTGGGCTCTCTCCCTGTGCAGGTTCCACTGAGGCTGCTGCCATGGGACTTCTAGGGGATATTCAACTCCCGTAGTGGGAAAAGCTTCCTCTCTTAGTCATGGGGCATGTGACAGCATCTGCTATCCCTGCTCCCTCCTGAGCTCAGCAGGAGAGATGTGGAGGTGTTTGCAGCAAAGCTAATCCCTATGTAAACTGGGCACTTTGGACCTAAGAACTCAGAATGGCATCAGTTGCAGTGACCTGGAAATGAAAGCCAGCAGGACCACACTGTGGCCACTCTCCAGTGCAATGTTACCATACAGTCTCCAAACAGCTCCCTGATTAGTATGGAGGCCTGCAGTATTGATGGGGGCCCCATTATAACTCAAACCACAGTATATGTAGGGGGAGTATGGAGCCCTAGGTTTATCTCCTCTAAGATTTTTTCCATGTGAGGATGCCTGCCAAGTGGCATGTGAGGATGCCTGCCAAGTGTCTTTCTTTCCTTCATTTTGAGTGTCTTCTGTCATTTCTCTAATGATCTATAATGCTCTTTCCAAGAAGGTCTATCCATAGGTGGACTTTTAGTTGCAATTTTTAAAGGATGATCTGGAAAATGAACCATCATAGGACCTTTTGAAAAGCTGTAAAATACTACACACATGTACAGCACTATACACATGCCAACAAAATACCTAAATTAGCCAGGGTTTTCCAGAGAAACAGAACCAATGAAATGTATACACAGAGATAGATATTTTAAAAAATTATCTCAGGCAATGGTAGAGAATAACAAATTTGAAATGCGCCAGGCATGTCAGCAGACTATAGATCACAAATGAGTTGATTTTATAGCCTTCATTTCAAAGATAATTTGGAGGCAAAATTTCTTCTATCTTAGAGACTCTTAGCCTTTTCTCTATATTCCTTAACTGACTGGATGACAACCATCCACGTTATGAAGGATATCTGCTTTACTAAAAGTCTGGTGATTTAAATGTTCCTCACATCTAAAAATGTTTTTCATAGTACTCAGATAACTGGGTACCATAACCAAGCAGAATTATCATGTAAAATTAACCATCAAGGCCATGACCTCTCACCTTTAGCTGATACTGAAGCTCTGGTAAAGAAGTAACGCCTAACGCAGAGTTTTTAAACTGCGAAAGAGTGGAAGGAGTGCCCTGCCAAACACACATACAGATCCATTTGACAAAGTAATGCGTTGTTATTCCAAGGCATGTAAGGAAATATCTGACCAATCATTAGCTAGCCACTACATTAGCATATTAGATATTTCAGCAATCATACACTATAAAAAAGAAAGACTTTACAAAAACAATCCAGGAAAGTCACTTAAGCAAACAAATAGCCATCAAAAAAGAAGAATCAATAGCAAACCCTAGGATTAGGAAGAATGAGGCTGACTGATCTCTAGAATTGCTGCATCACATTTAAATAACTAGTTTTCAACAAAAAAATCAGGAAAAGCATAAGGAAACATAGCAGTATGGCACATTGAGGAAAGACTTTTCAGTACAAACTGTCCCTGTGCAGTTCCAGATAGATGCTGAATTTCCTAGAAAAAAAAAATTTAAATCAACTGTTAAAGATAGATTCAAAGAACTATAGGAAAAGGTGTCAAAAAAAACTAAAGGATATTAATATATGTTGTCTCACTAAATAGATAAATCAATAAAGATAAAATAAAAGATTGTAAAGGAGGAACTGAGACAAATTAAAAAGATGTAAAACATGAAGAAGGCAAATAACAAAGGGGTAGACATATATCCAAAATTATCAATAATTACAGAAAAAGTAGATTAAAAGACAGATAAATCTGAATAAAAGGCAGATGTTGACAGAAATTACTTTTCAATATTGGCAAAAAATAATAAACCATATGACATATTCAAGAAACACATTTTAGATTCAAAGACACAAATAAGTTGAAAGTAAAATATACATGCAAGCTAGCCAAAAGTGAGCTAGAGAAGTAACCAATGAAAAAAAAATTTATAAGAGAAATAGGAAATTGGCTCAGTGCCCATAGCACAGTGATTAGGGCTCCGCCAGTCACATACACCAGGGCTGGAGGGTTCAAGCCTGGCCTGGGCCAGCTAAACAACAATGACAACTGCGACAACAACAACAAAAAGCTGAGCGTTGGGGTGGACACCTGTAGTCCCAGGTCCTTGGGAGACTGAGGCAAGGAAATCGCTTAAGCTCAAGAGTTGGAGGTTGCCGTGAGCTGAGCTTATGATGCCACAGCACTCTACCAAGGATGACTATGTCTCAAAAAAAGAAAAAGAAAAATAGAAAATTATTTTGACTAAAGGAAAAGGAAATTTTATGTGATAAAAATTTCAAGTGTTAAAAAAGATATTGAAACTATAAACAAACATGCATTTTAAAATAGCCCCAAATACATGAAGTATAAATGATGAAAGAATTGAAGGAAAAAATAAAAAGAATTAGGGACATTAATATCCCACTAATGATAATGGAAAGAACAGCTAGAGAGAAGAATTCAATAAAGAAATTGAAGAGCTGGACAATGCTATAAACCAATAAGACCTAGCAGACATCTACAGAGCACACCCCCCAAGAGCAGCATCATACACTTTCTTCTCAAGTGCACAGGGACTGTTCTTCAGAAGACATTTAAAGATATAGTAAAGTGAATAAAAATTAAAATACAATATATAAAAACATGGATATAGTTAAAGCAATGATTGAGGGGCATTTATAGCATGAATAAATAATCTCAGTTCCAGCATCAAAAAATCATATAAAAAGATCAAAATAAACCACAAGCAATCAGAGGGAAGGAATAAAGATAAAGAAAAATATTCCTCCAAAAATGAAAACTACCACAACTCATCAAATATGAAATAGAAAATATGAATAATCCTGTAATTATTAAAGTATTATTATTACTAATGATTAAATCCTGGAAAAAAATGTTAGTTTCAAGGGAAAATACTCCCAAATGTTTAAAGAAGAATTAATACCAATTCTACATTATCCCTTCAAAAAAGCAGAAGAGAAGGAAACGCTTCCTAATTCATTCTGTAAAACCACTACTAGCCAGATAGCAAAATATTATGAATAAAAATACATAACTGAAAAACTACAGAATACTAAGATGCACAAATACAGATGAAAAATTTCTTTTCTTTCTTTTTTTTTTTTTTTTTTTTTGACAACAGAGTGTCTCACTTTTTTGACCCAAGCTAGAGCACCATGATGTCAGCCTACCTCACAGCAACCTCAGACTTCTGGGCTCAAGTGATCCTCCTGCCTGAGTGTCCACAGTAGCTGGAACTATAGACACCTGCCCTCAGATATGGCTACTTTTTCTACCTTTAATGTAGACAGGGTCTTGCTCTTTTTCAGGCTGGTCTCAAACTCCTGAGCTCCAGGGATCCTCCTACCTCAGCTTTACAGAGTGCTAGTATTACAGGTGTAAGCCACCGTTTAACAATATTTAAAAATAATAATATGCCATGAGCATGTGTAATTTATTCTAGGAATTCAAGGAATATTCAATATTCAAAAATTAACCAATGTAATATATCACATGAGCAGGTTAAAAAAGAAAAATCACATGATCATATCAATTAATATAGAAAAGCATTTTTTAAAATTCAGCACCAATTATGATAAAAATTCTCAGAAAAGAAAGATAGAGGAAAATTTTCCAAATTTGTTAAATAAATCTACATAAAAAATCTATAGTTGATATATTTATAGCAGAAGACCAAATGCTTGGCTTTTGAGATTGAGAAGAAAAAAATGTGCATCCTCACTGTCACTATTCAGCACAGTACTGGAAAGTTCTAGCAAGGATAACAGGCAAAACAACTAAAAATGAAAAGATAATAAAAACCATACAGACTGAAAGGAAGAAATAAACCTGCTCCTATTTGCAGATGACATAATGTCTATGTAGAAAATCCGGGATATTCTATTAAAGTAAAACTTCTACAATTAATAAATTAGTTCACCAAGGTAGTCAGATCTTGTATTTATATATACCAGCAATGAACAATGGCAATACTCTCCAAACTTATCTACAGACTCAACAGAATCCCCATCAAAATCCTATCTGGCCTTTTTGCAAAATCATCCTAAGACTCATATGGAAACTCAAGAGATCCAGAGTAGCCAAAACAATATTTTAAAAGTAGAGCAAAGTTGGAAAACTCACACTTACTGATTTCAAAACATACTACAAAACCATAGTACCCACGTGGCCATATACACAGAGATAGACAGAGGGTGCCAAAAAATGTATAAACATTATAAGGAAGGAAAAAAACTGTATTAAAGATGTAATACTCGCTATATACCAATTACAAAAGGTGAATACAAGTCACATTTAACTGTAATTATGAGAGGTTCTGTAAATGTCATGCTAACATAATTCAACTCAACTTCCAAAAGTAATACATAGGTTACATCACTTAAAATGTAAATACAACTTTTTGGCATCCCAGTATAAATCAATGGGATAGAATTGAGATTTCTGAAATAAAATCTATATTGATGGCCAACTGATTTGTGACACAAGTGTCAAGACAATTCAATGAGGAAAGAATAGCCTTAACAACTAGCACTGGGACACCAGGATAACCACACAAAAAAGAATAAAGTTGAATCTGTACTTCACATCATACACAAGAATTAATGGGAAATGAGTGAATAGACCTGAAAATTAGAGTTAAATACAAAACTCTTAGCCAAAAACATAGGAATAAATAACTTTATAACTTTGGGTGATGGTTTCTTAGACATAATGCCAAAAGTATAAAAAATGACAAAGATAAATTAGTCTCTCTGAAAATTTAAATCTTTCATGCTTTAAGTGACTGTCAAGAGCTAAAAGACACCCCTCTCCCCCTTCACTCTTCTCTGCTCTCCCTGTCTCTTTTCTCTTCTCCACTCTCTCCTCATCCCTCTTCCCTCTTCTCTCTCCTCTCTTCTCTACTCCTTTTCTTTCCTCCTTGGTGCTGCTCCACAGCCTCCCTCCCCCACCAATAAAGACCTTTCATACAGGCCAAAAAAAGAACTAAAAAGACAGTCCATAGTGAGAGTGTATATTTTTATTTATTTATTCTTTTTTTTTTTTTTTTTAGAGACAGAGTCTCATTTTGTCGCCCTCAGTACAGTGCTGTGGCATCACAGCTCACAGCAACCTCCAACTCCTGGGCTTAGGCAATTGTCTTGCCTCAGCCTCCTGAGTAGCTGGGACTACAGGCACCCACCACAATGCCTGGCTATTTGTTGTTGTTTTTGTTGTTGTTGCTGTTGCAGTTTGGCTGGGGCCAGGTTTGAACCCACCACCCTCGGTATATGGGGTGGGTGCCCCACTCACTGAGCCACAGGTGCCTCCCTAGAGTGCATATTTTTAAATAACACGTCTTTTAAGGAGCTTGACTTCAAAATATATAAAGTACACTTACAACTCAACAATATAAAAATAAATAGCTCAATTAAAAATTAGCAAAGGATTTAAAATAAACATTTCCCAAAAAATTGCCAGGGGTCAAATACTACATGAAAAGATGCTTAATATTGGTAGTCATTAAGGAAATGCCAATTAAACCACCCACTAAAATGACTGTCATTGAAAAGACAAACAATAACAGGTGTTGGCAAGTGTGTGGAGAAATCAGAATCTTCATACGTTGCTGATGAAAGTGTAAAATGGTGCTGCCACTTTGGAAAACAGAATGGAAGTTCCTCAAATAGCTAAACATGACCACATGATCCATCAATTCAATACCTCGGTATCTACCCAAGAAAAAAGAAAATATGTTTTCACAAAAACTTGTACATAATTGTTTATAATATCAAAGTGATAGCGACCAACCTGAACATACCTCAACTGATGAATGGGTGAACAGAATGTAGAGTCCACACAAAGGAAATAATTGGTACATGCTATAATACAAATGCTTGAAATATTACAACAAATGAAAGAAACCTGTCACAAAAGTCACATGTTTTATGATTGCTTTTATATGAAATGTTCAGAATAGGAAAATTTATATGGACAGAAAATAGAATAGTGCCAGACACAGGCTGGATGGTAAGAAGAAAGGGGAACAACTTCGAAAATTATTTGTGGTACTGGTTACACAAATCTGCCAATATATTAAAAATCACTGGATTTTATGGTATGAATTTGTATCTCAATAAAACTCTTATTTTAAAAACCCTAACCCTAACCCTATTTGTTTTTAGTTTGTTGCATTATGACATATTCTCTCAATACACACCTAAATTAAGTTTTACCTAGGATTTTAGGTAAAATTTACCTCTGATTTTGTAAATGAAATAAATCTATGTGTCCGTTTGCTAGGGCTGCCATAACAAAATGCTACAGAAATCCAAGGTCACGATGTCAGTAGATCTGGTTTCTTCTGAAGCCTTGTTCCCCTGCGTGAAGATGGCTGCCTTCACTGTGTTCTTACATGGCCTTTCCTCTGTGGGTGCACATCCCTAGTGTGTCTGTGTGTCCAAGTTTCATTTTCTTGTAGCCCCAGTCAGTTTGGGTTAGGGTACACCCTTATGGACCCATTCTAGCTTAATTGCTTATTTAAAGGTCTTATCTCCAAACGTAGTAGCATTCTGATGTCCTGAGTCTTATGGCTTCCATGCGTGAATCTGGAGGAACACAATTCCAACCTTTATTCCTTTTACACTGTCCTATTATAATTTATTATTATGGCTATACTGATTGCATAAAGTGATTCAGAAATTCTTTTCTATGATCAGAATTATTCAAACAGTATGTCTTGAAGGCTCGATACCCTTACCAAATACTTTCTAGACCTGGTAGCCTTTGAGCATTTGATGTCTCCCATTTAGGGCTTGTAGTATTACTCTTATGTCCTCTACTATTTTAGTGGAATCCAGGTAGGACTCAGACAGAGGTATTGTATGTGCTTCATTACCCAGCTGTTTATCTATGTAGTTGTTAGTCATTTAAAAACATGTATGAAATCATGTTGTGAAACTTTGTGACTTTCTTTTTCTCCAATATATCATAACAATTTTCACAAACGATAAATTATTTATAATGAATAATGTAAGGACAACCTATTTTATCTACTGAATGTACCAGTTGCATTTAACTCTTCATTTATTTTATACATTATGGGCAGTTCTAATCTTTCCTAGATTTAGATGTACTTTCCTGATGATGAATCTTTTTCTTTCTTGTGATTGTATCTTAGCATAAATTCCCAGATATTGGATAATTACAATAGCTTGAAAATTGGGAGTATTTTAAAGTTTTATCTGTGGTATCAAATAATTGTTTAGAGCATTCCATCATTCTCTAAAAATTTAACCATAGCATTTTACTTTCTCTAGCCAACATTATAATAATTTATTAATGTTTGCTAAATCACAGGTGGAAAAGCCTGGTTTTTCTAATTTTCATTTGTTTACTGAAAAGGTTAACTTTTTATGTTTATTATTTCTCTGTATTGATGGCCTCTGTTCATTTCTATTTATGTTCTTAGTATATTTATAATAAATTTACATGGTAAAGAGAGCAAACCTCCATATCTTACATGAAAATTCCATTGGCTATTTCTAACCATTTTATTTTGAGATGTAACATACTTAGATGTAGCATATAATTAAATGCTTACAAAATCATTTTACAATGGGACATTTGATAAATATATTGCCTTATTTTTTCCTTCTTTTTATTGTTTGATCACTTATATCAGTCCTTTAATTCTATTAGAATTTATTTTATTTGCTTTTAAAAAATTAATTTAACACTATTTTTCTCATTTGACTCTTATGTTGGTCCAGGTTCATAGCTGCAAGCAACAGAATGTCCTTTCTTAAGAAGAGAAGGAATGTATTGAAAGATATTACGTAGTTCATAGAATTGTTGATAGTCTAAAGAAACGAACTTGAGATTAAACTTCCAGGAATAGTAAACCAAAATCATCCCAAGTAACAGGGAGAAACTGTAACCGGAATCGCTTCTGCTACCCCACCACTCAGCACTAGGCCTAGGAGGATTTGCATTACAGACATCACTACTGCTTCCCGACCTGAAGCCACTCCTGAGTCATCAAATTGATCTCACAGCCAGGGCCAGACACAAGTCCCAAACAGAAGCTCCATGCAACGTCTGTTTTCTCCAAATGAAAGCCTCCTGCACATGCATCTCATTGGCCCAATGAGGTCATAGGTTTATACTCCAGCAATGACAGAGTCTAAGAATTTGAGCTCTGACTTTCACATTAGAGGCCAGAACTCATACCATTGGAATTTCTCCCAAGTATAGAAAGTATGTATGACCATTACATATAGAATAAAATGTCCACAAGTTATTTGGGGCAAAGTGGTTCAATATCACTTTTACGTTTTCCTGCTTATTTTAAATTACAGTTGTATGTAGGTGAAGAGCCCTATTGGGGATAAAATTGGAAAACGTGATTCAGATGTTGCAGTTTCACCTGAGTGCAGAGGTAATGAGCACAGACACTGAAGCCAGATTGTCAGAGCTCAAATTCCACCTTTGCCTCTTACAAGTCTTGTGACTTAGTCAAGTTAATTGTCTCAGTGACCTCATGTATAAAATGGAGATAGTTAAGTGCCTACTTCATAGGATCATCTACAGCATCAAATAAACAATGTCAGACATAAAATAAACACTATGTGTTTTAGTGATTTTTTCTCAATCTCCTTCCCCAAAGTATTCTTTGTCCTGCTTGAAATGTTTCCATTTACTTCTACCCTCAACTTCTGCCCTTAGCCAGTTTTCAGTCTAAGCTGTCAACTTCTATTTCACAACTCTGCACCTTAGACATTTGCTTCTGATGTGGAACTCTGTTTAAATGGTATCTGAAATGATTTGTAAGCTGTGTCTTGATTGTCCAGTATAGCAATACACTGCAGCAGTGCATAGGTAAAAGCTACCTCCTAGAATTTGAGATATAACAATATGATACACATATTGAAAGAAGTGATTCTGAACCTCTTTCCAACATAAAGAGCTTCACAATAATAACTACTGATGACTAAACATTTTATCATTGCCTAGCCTTTTGCTAAACATTTCCAATACATTACATCTCACAAGTTTCACAACAATATTTTGATAGTGTTGCCTGAGGGTATCAAAAGGCTGTTTTTAGATTTGAGATAAAATGAAGCTCAGAGAATATGACTTCCATGGTGTGGGTATCCTATTGATGCTGTAACAAATTACCACTAACTTAGTAACTTAACTCTAATTTATTTATTTATTTATGTATTTATCTTTTTTTTGGCCAGGGCTAGGTTTGAACCCTCCACCTCCATTATATGGGGCCGGTGCCTTACTCCCTGAGCCATGGGCACTGCCCCCTAACTTATTATCTTAATGGTACTAGAAGTCAGAAGTCTGTAAAGGGCCACATTGATCTAAAATCACAGAGTTTGCAGGGCTGATGTTCCTTCTGGAGACTCTGGGGAAGAGTCTGGTCCTTGCTGTCTCCAGCTCCTAGAGGCTACCCACATGACTTGGCTTCTGACCCTCTTCTTCCATCTTCAAAGCCAGCATGTTGCCGCCCTCTAGTTATGGCACTCTGCCTTCCTCTTCTACTTCATCTATGTAAATATCCTAGTGATTATGTTGGATCCACCAGGATAATCTGAGATAATCTTCCTATCTCAAGGTCAACTGATTAGCTACCTTATCTGCAAACTTAACGGAATGCCTTCTCCATGGATAATATATTCACAGATTCAGGGATTAGGACATAAACTTTAAGGGAGCCATTAGTTTTCTTATTACAATTTTTTAAAGTTTAGTATTTTCTGCAGTTCACAGTCTAGCTAGATTTGATTTTTATTTTTTTTTTAGATTTTGCTTTTATCAATTCTTTTTCTGTTAGTTTTTTTCATTAATCATTGTACAAATTTTTAGTGTCCATGTAGTATTTTGTATGTATATACAAAGTTTAATGAGCAAATTGAGTTAAATGAAATATTCATTGCCTCAAACATTTATCCCTGTGTTGGGAACATTACAATTCTTCTCTTCTAGCTATTTTGAAATATACAATAATTTATTCATAATTATAATTTTCTCATTATTCTACTGACCAGTAGAACTTATGCTCTCTGTCAAAATGTCTTTTTGTACCTCTTACCCTGCAGTCCCCAACTCCCAGACTGTAGACTGGTACTGGCTCGGAGCCTGCTATGAACAGGCGGTACAGCAGGGGGTGAGGGGCAGGCCTGTGAGCAAAGCTTCATCCATAGTTACAGCTGCTTCCCATTGCTCATACCACCACCTAACCTCCACCACTTGTCTAAGCAGCACATTCGATGCTCACAGAAGTGAAAACCCCACTGTAAACTGCACGTGAGAGGGATCTAGGTTGCATGCTCCTTATGAGAATTTAATGTCTGATGATTTGGGTGGAGAATTTAATGTCTGATGATTTGGGTAATGCACTTGAATCAGGCTGAAGCCATCAGCTTCATGATGGCATGAAGCCATCTCCGCCACCCCAAGTCAATGGAAAAATTGTCTCCCATGAAACCAGTTTCCAGTACCAAAAAGGTTGGGGACCACTGTCTTGATCAACTTTTCATACCCCTTCCCTCTTTCCTTCCTATGGTCTTGGACAAAGGATATCAAAATTTAGAGCCATTACTTGGCCATCTGTTATCTCCTCTAAGAACACCATCCCCAATTCTCAGTTCAATGATTCTTCTCCCTAAACAACTCACCTTTTGTGTTTTTCACGAAAGTTACTTTCTGTACCCTCCCTATTTTTCTACCTTTCTTCCCTAAAGTTCGCCTGCACATTTTATCTGAGTGAATAATTGAGCAAATATTATTTAGCTGAGTAATAATAAGTTATGATGAGGAGGCAGGTTTCACATATGGTACAATTATTCTATTTAAGCATACAATGTCATAAATCTGATATGGATCAGGTCAGTAGTTATTTTAAGGCATTTTTTTATACCAAAAAACAATGAGCTGCTTACCCAATGCCAAACATAATTACAAAATTGCCATCACATTCTTGCATGACTAATAAGTAGAGATCTTAAAAGCATGTCAACACATATTTTTGATCGTTAGAACAATATAATTTTGGACAACATGTGAGCTAAGATCTTTATATCCTCTTATTGATCAAAAGCACATGCCTTGATTCTGAATTGCTTCTGCTTTTCACTTTACGTTAGACCTCTCCACTTATTGTTATGACTACCTTTGTGCACATTTTGAAAATTTCATATTAATACGAGGGTACATACAATTAGGTTACATAGCTTGCATCTGTAAGGTTAAAGTCCAAGTTACAGCTATGTCCTCCACCCAGGAAGTGTGCCACATACCCATGCATTGTACCCATTGGGTGGGAGCCCACCAAATCCCCCTACTTGAATTCAACTGAGTCATCCTCTTGTGCAAGCCCATGGTTGTTAATCTACTAGTTAGTTTCGATTCAGTACTGAGTACATGTGATGATTATCATGCCATTCCTGTGCTGCTTTTTTTAGATGTTCCCAAGTACGTCAGGTTGTTATAAAAGATATAAAGTCTCTATCTTTTTGTAGCTACATAGAATTCTATTTATATGTATATATATATATATATATATATACACACACACACACACACACACACACACATATATATACACACACACACATATATATCACAGCTTATTAACCCATTCATGTGTTGAAGGGCACTTGGGTTGTTTACTCAGTTTTGCAATTGTGAACTGAGCTGCTATAAACATTTGAGTGTAAATGTTCTTGAGGTCAAATTTTTTTTTCCTTTGGGTAGATACCTAGTAATGGAATTGCAGGGTCAAATTGTAGGTCCACTTTTAGTTCTCTGAGGAACTTCATACTTACTTACATAGGGACTGTACTAGTTTGTAGTCCCAGAGTACACGAGTGTTCCCTTCTCTCATCCCAACATCTGAATGACTTCTAAGGTCTTTTAAACATCTATTATTTCCTCTATTCTCATTGTCATAAAAACATGCTAGGTGCAATCCACTTCCTTAATAAATCTAATGGTCTTATCCTAGTATCAAGCCTGACTTCTGATAATAAATATTTCTCAATTGTATTTTCAAGGAGCTACTTCTCCTGCTTAGATTCTTCATTTTAGGTTCTACCACTGATTCTTTGACTTACAAGTGAGATGACTTGTCCAATAAGAAAAATAAAATATCAACCTAGATTGCTTTGGGACTCCTGAAACTCAAGTAACTTAATTAAAACCAGATGTGATCTCTTTTTCACACTACCTCTTATTTCATGTTCTTTTGTTTGTTGCTTATGGAAATGTATTAGCAAAGGAACGATGACTGCATCTCTACGTGTGTGCATGAAGAGGTCCACACACAAACTACATGGCTTGGTCCACCATGAGACCACAAAGCATATAGCTGGATGTGATCCTGGCCTGACAAAAAACACTGATAGCTGTATTCACCTCCTACTGCACTAGAACAAATTACCATGGACTTAACAGCTTACAACTACAAAAATTTATCATCCTATACCTTTGTAGATTAAAAGCCCAACACAGAACTTATGAGGCCTAAGTCAAGATGGCAGCAGGACTGTATTGCTTTCTAGAGGCTGTGGGGCAGAATCTCTGTGCTTGCCTTTGTCAGTTTCTGGAAGCCACCCCAAACTGTCCATACTGCTTGGCCGTTGGCCACACTCCCTCCCCCTGTCAGCCCCTACTTCTTCAAAACCTTGAGCATTCCCTCTTTCTGGCCATTCTTTAGTAGTCACATCTCCCTCTGACCACAGTCGGAAAAGATTCTCTACTGTTAAACACACATTAATTACATCAGGCCAACCCAGCTAATCCAGGAGAGTTTCCCATCTTGAAATTCTTACCTCATCCACGTCTCCAAAGTCCCTTTGTATGCCACATGAGATGTTTATAAGTTCCAATAATTAAAAAATGGATGTCCCTGGGAGGACATAATTTTACTTTCCACAATATCCAAAAGGGAGAGATTTTTCAATAGGTTTCTCTAGGTCCAGACTATATTAGTGATACCAAATATTCCTAAATAAAATAAATAGTTAAACCAATGAAAATTACATATAAGCTTTATTGCATGAATAAAGTGTCCTGTTTCCAGTGTCCTATTTGGCTGTTCAAATTCTTTTTTCCACTTATTTTTATATTCTGGATTATATTATTAAATGACTTAATTAAAAAATAAGGGAACTATTAACACTGTCCTACCTACTTTGAAGCAGCTTAGAAAATTAACCTTAAGTATGTAAAATAGCTTTAGTAAGCCTTAGTACAGGAGCTACTTGGCGTGTAGAGACATCATAAAGTACAGATCAAATGATAATCAGAAACACGTCATTTTAGAATATTTATACTCCTTACGTTGTGTGTTCCCAAAATTAAGTTGAAGTCATTAAAAGTTGAAGTCATTAATTAGTATAGCATCACCTGATTTTGATTTAACCTTTCCCTATCTATGCGCTGATATATCAATATGAACTAATTCTAGATCCACCAAAGCCTTACTTAACTTTCTTGCTATACCTCTGAGTTCTATGGTTCTATAAGACACTAATTATTAAGAATTTTTTTAAATATATAACATTAAGCCAGTAAAATATTTTCTCTCCTCCTTTTGGTACTCTTAAAGAGAACAATGTTCAATAAAAACATCTTTTAATGAAAAATACATCTGATCTAATAAACACCTGCCAATGTTCAAACTTGTGATTTACAAGAACTAAATTTGAAAACATCTTAAAATCAAGGTTTAAATGGAAAAATTGCCACATACTTCCTTCAATGGTGACACTGTCCAGTTTCCTCGAGGCCATTAATAACCACGGCCGGATGGGCCCAAATTCATTCAAATCTGCCCCTGCATGCTTCTGAGGTTCTGCACTACCACATACCCTGGCATTACGAAATGTCAGTCAGTCTCTTTAAAAAGCCAAGTAGGGAAGACAGCCAATGTTAAAATTGTCTCATGAACTCAAACAGTCCCAAAGAGAGGAATATGTCTCCTTAGTCTATGTTTAACCATGCTACCAATTCTGGATCCTCTTTCATTTAAGAGAATCATCCTTCATCTTTACATTTTACAAAATAAGCTTACCAGTCCCCTAACCAAACTGCACCCTCGTATATCTATCCTTACCTTCTTCCTCCTGCCTTTCCTGTCCTGCTGCTTCACCTTTTCTCCTCTCATTTATTTTCTGACATATGCCCCATTACGATACACACTCTCCTTTCTTTCCACTCTCCTTTACCCCCTCCTTCTGGTGATCCACTGCTTTATTCAGCAGTTGACAAAATACAGAGTAAGAACATTTAAGAATCTGTTATTTTCCACAGAGTGAACTATCATCTAAATCCAAGTCTATCTGATTCCTAAGCTACTGAAGAAACCAGGGATTGTGCCCACATTCACCTGATTCAAAGTCCATGACTTTTTTCATCCCCTTCTATCAGTAATCTGAAACTTCATTTACTCAGTCTCCTCGATCTATATCACAGATCCTGTTTTATTTATCTCAGAGGTTGTATTACCGTCTGAAATTATCTTTTTCTGTTACTGGTTTACTTATTTATGTGCTCATTTATTTATGTATTCACCTGACATTACTTATTTAAGGACCATCTCCCCTCACTTAACTATAAGCCTCATAGGAGTAGGGGTTCTGTCCCATCACTACCAAATCATCACTGCATAGAATACTATCTATCTTATGGAATCTTACCAATAACTGTCAAATGTGAACATTTTTCCGTATTTCAGCTCTACAGTCTGTGAAAGTTTTGTTAATGCAAAGAAAATAACTGTAGCAAAATTTTCAATATTGGCTTTTGAAGCATACAGTAAAGTAGAAAGACTAGCATGATGAAAGCCACATAAACTCCAAATGAAATCAGTAACTATTAGCCTTCTTCCACATTTGTTCTCTCCCTCCCTCCCTTCCTCTCTCTCCTTCTCTCTTCTAATTCCTATTTTATTTTTTAAAATAATATCAAAAATTTATAACCAATTAACATTTAAAAGATATAAGTGACACCCCCCCCACAAGTAAAAGATGAAAATCCATGAGTACTCAATGGTAAAACAATCCTATGACGAGAGCATCAACCACACTGTTCTCATAGAAATTGAAACTTATCACTCTTGCCAAGATTAGAAATACTACCAACTGTTTGTGAGATTATAGAGAAATAGAAATATGTGTATTGCTAATACACCTGAATAGCAACTGGGGCCTGCAGGCTGACAGTGTTCAGTGTGGCTCAGCAATCATCCCGTTCAGTATCTGTCCCAGAGAAGTACGCTCAGGGCCAGGAGTGATGCACGATTAGGTTTATCACAGCATTGTTTGTGGTGGAAGGAAGATGCAAGCAACTTAGATGCACTTTGCTAGAGAACTAAAGTATGGTGTTCTATGCAGTATTAAAATCGGAGCCGAAAGACATACAAAACAGCATGCATAAACCTGAAAATCACCGTGGAGAAAAAGAAAATTAGAAGAAGAAGATTGGAATACACTATCACCTGTATAAGTCTAAAACATACAAATGAACAACACTGTATATGTTTCAGATCATGTATACCCAAATGCAGTTCAGTGGATTTCTATTTGGGGGGAAGGAGATTGAAAATGAAGAGAAGAAATACAGTGAGAGGGACCTTGCAAACAGAGGGACGGGATTGCCCTGGTTTCCTGCGTGTGGTATGAAGAAAGCTTTTTAATAAGATAAAGTAAAAGTACAAATAATATAAAAGGTTGCTGAGTTCATTGGCGCATGTTTGCGATTATAAACCAGGTGCCCATCAACAATGCACAGGTTTCCTAGTAATTGTTTCTCTCTTGGGTACGCCTGGGTTTCTCTCTAGTTAAACTCCTGTGTGTATAGGCACTTCCTGTAGGGACATAGTCAGATCAGTAAGAAATCTCCTGTTTCATACTCACACAACAATATTAAAGAAAGGATGGGAACTTCAAAAATAACAGTCAAAACTGATAGCATACGGACATCTTTATATATAAAGAGAAAGATACAATACCTCCTATCTGGTGTTCTTGCTAAAAAAAAAGAAAAAAAAATTGGACCTGTATTTAATAGTGAAGAATCAATCAGACTAATCTAATTTTGACATTTAACACGACAAGAAGCCCGGAATTTTTGAAAATGTTAATGTCATGAAAGACAGAAAAAACTGGTAAGACAATGGCTGTACAACAGAGGTCGGCAAACTCTAGGCCCTAAGATAAATGCAGCCCGCTGCCTGTCTCTGTGCTGCCGCAAACTAAGAATGGTTTTTATATTTAACAGTGTTGGGGGGGAAATCAAAAGAAGAATAATATTTTATGAATCATGAATTTGATATGAATTTCAAATTTCAGAGCCTGCAAATAGTTTTTTTTTTTTTTTTTTTTTTTTTTTTTATTGAGTGTTAACTATGTACATTGATACTCTTCTGGGGTACAGTGTGGGGTTTTCACATGCATTCTGAAATACTTCCATCAAACTGGTCAACACAGCCTTCATGTCATTTTCT
>CAUYTI010032553.1:0-109899 GCA_963575145.1 Galago senegalensis | reverse complement strand
TGACATTATATAAAATGAGATAAACAAGGAACAGAAACACAGAAGCACAAATACTGTGTGATTCCACTTATCTAAAATATCTAAAATATTCAAAAGCAGAAAATAAAATGGTGATGACCAGGGGCTGGAGGGAGGCACAAATGGAAAAAAATGTTTGTTCGATTAGTATAAGATTTATTACACAGATGTTGTGGTCCGAATATGTCCGCTGTAAATTACATGTTGAAACACAATAACCAACGGAATGATATTAATAGGTGAGGACTTTAGACGGGGATGATTAAGTCAGGAGAGCAGAGCCTGGTGATTGGGATTGAAGACTGTGAAAAGAGGTGTCAGAGTTCCTTTTCCCCTTCCACCTTCGGCTGGGTCAGGCTGAGCAGCAAAGTACCAGCCAGGAAGCAGAGAAAGCCATTGTCACCAGTCACTGAATCTCTAAAAATGTCTGAAATCGATTTCTGTCATTTATAAATTAATATATTGTGCATATTGTGCTGTTTTGTTATAACAGCAGTAACAAAGAGATGAAATGAATAAATTCTAGAAATTTGTTGTAAAACATAGTTCCTAATGTTAACAAAACATTATTCTACTTAAAATACGTTCAGAGGATAGACGTTATGTTAGATGTCCATAGTAAAACAAGTAAAGGAAACAAAAACGCTCACAAAAGAATACAAGACATTTTTGGAGGTGATGGAAATGTCTACTTTCTAAAACCTTTCTCTTGATGCCCTTGTCAAAGGCTACTTTCTTTTCTTAGCAGCTAAAATTTTCTTATGCTCCCATCATTCAGGTTGAGAAGTTAGTCTCTCCTCAATCTTGTCTGTAATTTGCACGTGGAAGGTAATTTGGAATGTCCAGCCCGGGTCTCTGTATCCAGATGCAGCACATGAGCTTCTTTCTGTGGTTCTGTCCCTTTTTTGAAACAGCAGGGAAAGTTGTTTCTATTTTCAAAATCCACTTCCCCATCGCTTCTGTCCAACCCAGGCAGGAATCGGTTTTCTGTCTGGCGACATGCTTGTCCTGTCCAGGGTTTGAACAATATGTTTTCTCCCGTTGAATTCTCTTTTTGCCATGTGAAAATAAGGCTGTGTTTGGCATCAAAATTGTGTTTGCTTTTTTCTCATTCTCCTTTCTGAGCTGTGCACAAAAAGAAACTCAAGTTTCCATAAAAGTGGGAGAGGAAAGGGGTCAAAAAAAGCCATCAGAATCGTAACCTATTATATCAGACACAGTTCCTCACAACAAATTCGACTAATAAGTAGTTTAGTTTTTTTCACATCTTCTACTCACAGAGAATCTTAATTGTGATCTTTCAGACGGTAACTCTTACCTGCAAAGTAGTATCATGCTAAGAAACTGCTATTTTCTACAGTTCCACAGTGTCTGAAGAATGTACTTAGATATTAGCTGAATATCTGCCTTCTATTTAATTTTATTTCTTACTAGGCTTACCCCTAACACAGGTGGAATCATTCCCAAAACAAGATGAGCTCCAGAAGTAGCCACACAGTGAGAATCAGAGAAGTGCCTCAACAGTTGACTTGTTCAGTTTTCAGTCTGGTGTGTAACAATCTGGTTTCCCAGCACGTAGCTCCAGCCATAAACAATTTCTCTTTTGAGACACTATTCCCTCTCCATTCTCTGGACCTAACAAATGAAATAGACTTCTGTTTCTCATTTGTACACAATGGGTACACTAGATTGGGAAGAAGCTTCTATGGTAACAACAATTACCTAATTCATGAGGGGGAATTATTTTTCTTAATTCTCTCCATATTCCAAATGCTCCAGGACCAAATATGCCTGGCAGAGAATGGAATGAGAGCTGGTGATCAAACATGTTTGCTTGGCTGGAGTAACTTCGAGAAATTTTATTTGTCTGCTTCCCCAGACTGTTAGGTCTTGCCCCTACTCAGTAAAATTTTCCTTAGCGTGAACTTTGCAGACTTGGGAGCTCTTAATGTAAACTGTTTACTAAAAACTCTCAAACTAAAATATGAAGGTTTTTTCCTAAACTCTAAATTAATAAAAGAGTCTTAGAATTAAACCCACTGCTTTCTCTACTAACCTAAAAGGGCATGTTTTCTTTGAACTTTTTACTCTTATACAGATTTAGTCTCCTTCTCTGAATCACAATTTGCATTCAAGCTTTCTATCCTACCATTAATTGATGGATATACATGCCCTATGAAATACCAAAGTCTACGTGTTGAAAACTCATGGGAAACTGAGGAAGGAATATTTGCATAATATATTCTCCAGTAGAAAAAAGGAGAGGTCTAGGTTTGTAAATTCTACATATGTTTGTCCAGTGTGAACATGAGGCATGCTTTATTATTCTAGAAGATTGTTTTACTCAATTCAAAAATTCTGAATCTGAAGTAGGGCTCTTAAATCTATGTCCTCTCTTATTATTCCTTATTAGAAATTATGTTTTTAATAGCACAGTACAATGATCTGCTTGCTTTATTCATTTATTTATTGTTTATTTACCTTAGCCACACTGTTCTCACCAAGGATTTTAAAGCATGCATTCATTTGATAACTATATCTTCAACTCAGTCCCAAAGCAATCCTAAACAGCAATAGCTTAACTACAATCTTATTACAATGCATGAACTTTTCAAAGAGATCATTGGTTGTTGACCATGAATCAAAAGTATTTGATTCTGTAATCCTAGTACTCCTGGAGGCCAAGGTGGGAGGATCACTTGAGTTCAAGAGTTTGAGAGCAGCCTGAGCAGAAGCCAGACCCATCTCTGGTAAAAATGGGAAAAATGAGTCCATGTCTGTAGTCGCAGCTACACAGGAGGCTGAGGTGGAAGGATCACTTGAGCCCAGGAGTTTAAGGTTGCAGAGAGCTATGATGATGCCACTGCACTCTAGCCCAGGAAACACAGAAGACCTCTGTCTCAAAAATAATAATAATAATAATAAATAATAATAAAAATAATAGGAAAGCAATTGCTTGTAGTTTCATTATAGATTTGCAAAAAATAAACTTTTATATTACAAAATTATGTTTTACTAAATCACCATTTTAATGGAATGGCAGGAAAAAATACTTAAATCACTCTTTCTGGTGTGCCAATCTTTTCCCAGACTACTTTGCCTGTTGTGGTGGTTAGGGGTTAAAAAGAGCTAAGCCATCAGGAATTGGCAGCTATAGCTTTTCCTAATATCTGTAATCTTAAAACACACACACAACGTATATATATGATTGCTACCAGAATCTGAATGCCCCAGAACTCAAACAACTTGGAATCCGAAAGAAAAATTCAGCAAATTTTGCCTGAAATCCCAAATCTGCTTTAGAATCTACATGCCGGCACATTGTCCCTTTGTTTTTGTGTGTACTTTTCCTCAGCGCTTGGGCCACCCATAAGCTTTGTCATCCAGTTCATTGTGAGAAGCCGCTAATGTTATGCTTTGGGGCTTCTTTTGTGTGTGTGTGTGTGTGTGTGTGTGTTTAATATACATATAATAACAACTAAGTGTATTTACCATGGATCCTAAAAAGTGCTTTTCTTTTTCCTTTTTTTTTTTCTTTTGGAGAGTGGGTCTTACTCTGTTGACCACATTGGTCTTGGACTTTATTTCAGCCTCTTAGTAGCCTGGACTATAAGAACATGACACTGAATGTAGTAACCCTGTATTTTTTTTTTAAGGTATGATGTAATAAACAGACTTATATAACTGAGTTACAGCCAGTGGGCCCCAAATGCTTGATATATATTGAAAACTAAACTCTGGTCAATTGCCTGGCATAGAAAAAAAATATAAGATAATATATTCAAAAATTATTAATGTGTTATATGTACATATTTTTCTTATGTTCCTTAATATTATAGTTTCAAACAATTACATGAGAGGACTATCTTAGCATTCGTTCCTAACACAAAGAAAGTAGCAATGTCAATTTCAAAAATTCACAGCTTCACCAGTATTTTCACACTTGACACTGGTCATTCACTCATATTAATAAATGGGTGTTCTGCTAATTTTTATTTTATAATTATTATCTTTTTAAGATACAGAGTCTCACTTTGTCGCCCTTGGTAGTACCATGGCATCACAGCTCATAGCAACCTCCACTTCTTGGGCTTAGGTGATTCTCAGTCTCCCAAATAGCTGGGCCTCAGGTGCCCACCACAGTGCCCAGCTATCTACTAAATTAAATGAAAATCATTCTAGTTAATGTCTGAAAACACTTTCCTGTTGAAGGATGGAACCTAGTTTTTAAATAACACATAAATTTGACCCCGATCAGTGATGTAAACAAAAATATTTTATAATATAGCTGAAACATTTTTTCACCCTTCCATAATGATACATGTAATACCAGCATTAAGCTAAAAATGTCTCAAGACTATCACACATTGTATTCATCATTTACATGTGGCTTATTGACAATTCACAGCTAAGAATCATGCACAAAGATAGTAACATCATGATTCAGTGCTAATTAACTGCTTTTGCTAGAAGTCTTTCCTGTTAATATTATCGTATCATGCTCGAATATTTAAATTATGTCCTATAGATTATACACTTTATGTTCTTTCAATTAATCCATTATGCTTTTAGTACTGCTACTAAAAAATATGCCTTTGTCATATTGTCATATATTGCAATTTTAATATATCCTTAAATAGAATGTAGAATTAAGGCCAAGATAAATATATATGGCATTACCAATTAATCATTAATTAAATTCAACTACATAATTGTGTAGATAGAAAATATCCAAATTGGAATGGATTCTGTATTGCCAAGATCACTTATTTAAAATTAATGCTTGGTCTGTAGACCCAGATGTGATGCCAGGAAAGAAATGATAGCATTTTAGTTCACCTGTTTTACTATAACAGTTGAATTTTTTTCTTTTGAAGCTTAAAACATTATTCTTTTAAGCTGAGATGTGAATTTAATCCCTAAAACTTCTCTTTGAATAGAATTCTAAATGACAGATACAAATAAGTGAGTATGTATGTGTGTGTGTGTGTGAGAGAGAAAGAGATCGTGTGAGTATTCTGATACTATCTATTATAGTATCAGAATATACTAGAATATAGTATCAGAATATACCACATGGTTTCTGTACTAAACCATACAACTTATGCTTTAGTTAGTGGCAGACTCAGAGTGGTGAAGAAAAAAATGTCCCTTAGATATTCTTAGCTCATTTCTCCTTTCCATTTCTGTGGCTTGTTGATCAGTGTTAGCTTTTCATTAATGACCTCCTGGTTTCAAAGCAGAAGCGCTGATAACAAAGTGTTAGAAGTTCTCACTGTCAAAGTGAAGACAAAGTATAGTCTTAAAGATCCTTCCAAACCAATTTTTCCACCAATGACATATTACCCCAGCTCTTATTTATTTGGGGCAGGAAAGAGATTGGGAGATTACTTGTAATTATCTTGCAGTTTTAAAAGAGAAACATAAATATGAACTCACCTGATGATTTTATTATCTATTTAGGTTGCCTAAAATATTTAAACTGTTTTGCCCAACATAGGATCAGAAAGGATAAGTAGAAAATGTTTTCAATTGTCCTACGGGTTGCCGACTTGTATGCTACTCACAAATCATTAAAATAAGGTAGAAATAAATTTGTTTCCGCAAATTTCCTAGCATAAATATTTCAATAACCTGAGAGAGCCTGTGAATGCCTTCTTAGTGAAAGTAGATATTAAATGAAATTTTCCTTTCAATATTGAAAGAAGGCACTAATTCCCTAACTGCCAGTGTCACTAAGAGCCCCAGATACCCTGTTATTACACAGGCAAATTATATAATGCCGTTGAGTCTACTTGTTGCTTTAATGTTGCCTTTAATTTTTAACTGTTGATGCCCAGGTATAGTTAGTAAAGGTTACACACACAAAAAAAGACTATAATAAAACTCTGTTTATCCATTAATTTTAAAATGTAGGAAAATACAAGAAACTAAGTATGTACTTATTATATGACCTAGCAATGTCATTCACACATATTTATCCAAAAGGATGGAAAACATATAAATCCACAAAGACCAACTCAAAACTTTATAGCAGCTCAATCCAAAACCTGGTAATAAAGTAAATGTCAGTGTGTGAATGGATAAAGAAATGGCAAAAAATAAAAAATTAACACATAGAAATACTACTCAGCAATAGGAAGTAGGGAACTATTGATGTATAAAACAGCATTTATGACCATATTATGTTGAGTAAACAGAACAGAATTTACTGTTCAATTCCATTTGTATGAGATTGTAGAAGGGAAAAATTAATCTGTAGAATCTATAGTCTTGAAAAGCACATCAGTCATTACTAGGACTAAAGAAAAGGGCATAAGGAGCCTTTCAGGGCTTAGGAAACTTTGGGTTATAAAAGTGGCTTCTATCTCCATTAAGGTACTGTGTATTAGAGGATATACATGTGTTAATGCTCACTTAAAATGAATGTGGCGGCTCAGCGCCTGTAGCTCAAGCCGCTAAGACACCAGCCACATACACCAGAGCAGGTGGGTTCGAATCCAGCCTGGGCCTGCCAAACAATAATGACAACTACAACCAAAAAATAGCCAGGTGTTGTGGTGGGCGCCTGTAGTCCCAGCTACTTGGGAGGCTGAGGCAAGAGAATTGCTTAAGCCCAGGAGTTGGAGGTTGCTGTGAGCTGTGATGTCAGAGCACTCTACCCAGGGCAACAGCTTGAGTCTCTGTCTAAAAAAAAAAAAAAAAAATGTGGCTCTTATATTGTGAATTATTTCAACACATTTAATTAACTATTTTAAAATGTTACTATTTATTCATTGCTCACTATCTACATTTCACCATCCCATGGCTTTACAAATATTCTACTACTTATTGGTGATTCTTAAGAGTGTAAAAGGCCCTTTAATGTTCCATTTTTTAACATTTAACTTTCAATATGAAATTTAATTATTATAGAAATAGTCTTAAAAATTCATATGAACGGGGATAAAACATGTTCAAGTTAACCTCACATTCCCATTTGAAAAATAATAATATAATATTAATTTGAAAAGTACTTCGTAATAGTGTAAATATGACAGACAGACGTCTTCTCTTGTATTGCCACAATATAATAAAAGCTTGTGGATACAATTTACAGGTTACTTAATTTAACTGTCAAAAGTCATTAATGATGGTTCTTGCTTATAAATGCAAATTTTCCCACTTGAGAGAATTTTTAGAATTATTTCCATTAGAATGTTTTCAATATCCATTTAGCAACGGCATCCTCATGAGAAAGGATATATATTATTTCAGTCAGCCAGTCAACAAGTATTTACTGAGCTCTCACAGGACGTCTTATATTGTACTAAGCAAATTTATTACTTCCTTGCCAGTGCCTATGAAACATGATGATATTTTCCCAGAGTTGCTGTGAAACATATTTCACAATTTTGATTAAATAGGAATGAAGCAAAGGGGAATAAATTGGCATTTCCACATAGGATCTTTGCTTTTTTATAGACTAGTATATGCTTTTAGAGAAATCTTTCCCATTTGGTTATGTAAGTCATATTATACTGTAAATATGTAGTATTATAATACATATGTCAAAAATTGACACTTTTAAGTCTCAAATTTCTTGAAATGTCCCGTTAGAACTCTATAAAAAAAAAAAAAAAAACCAAAGAGGTGGAAAATGAGATACTTGAGCAAATATCAATTTTCTTGGGTATAATTGTTCCAGACAAAATGCCTTAATGCAAGATTTTTTCCAATACTAAATTACACATTAAAATTTCCAAATCCTAAATTCACAGCTTGAAGCAAAGAAAAGACTAGAATTACTGAGCCCGTCAGGACCATGATCCTTTGGTTCTTCCCAGTAAGGACAGCCAGACCCTCTTTCACCCATCAATCATCATTTGCATCGCACACTAATTTCAGAGTGTTTTAGAGCAGGTCTTCACTGTTAGCTGCTTTACAAATCACTGTGGCAAGCCATCCATCATAACAATGTTCTGTAGAATTTCACGTAATATTATTCACTCTCAAAAGTTTAGGATATAGAAGTGCATTTAGAAACGTGTATTCACATGTGTACACAAGACTCAGTGAGATTTCAGGAACATGTTCTTTTTTCTTAAATCAGAATTCTCTTCTCAGTTTTTGATATACTCAGTGTAGTTTTTGGCAAATTGCATAATACCTTCTTGGTTTCCTTCTAAGTATCCAGTTAGAAAATTATATAAATGTACATTGCAAGTTGTCAGACATTGTGACTAATGTAGAATACTGTCTTCTAAAAATATATTCAATCATTAAATTATGAAAAATCGTGCTAGTGAATAGATGTAATCACTAGCCACTAGGTATTATCTGAAAACAGACAAAAATGGTTTTATATTTCTTTTGTGAACATTCTGTATAAAAAGATTGCAAATTTTTGTTTTACTGATCTACATCATATGTATTCTACATTTTGTACAAGTACAAAACAACAGTGATTTAAAGGAAAGCATTATACTTACTATTTTTTATTTTGTGCTATTTTAAATGGAATAATTCAACGAAAAGAATGCTGCCATGAAAACAGTACACACACCATTTATAGCCAGTGTTCAGCCCATTAGTTTAAAAGAAGGAATTGAAGAATGTTTGTTATTCCTGTTAGAAGGAGTAACCCAGTCATTTCTATCAGTGGTTGACTCAAGGGTAAGTTACAATTTAAAATTTCCTACTGTGTTAATAGCAGGTACCAAAAGTTCAAAAGAGTAGCAGTAATTACTTCTCCCAAAAGCAGAGATTTATTGGGAATATCATGCAGTTTAGCATTACGCATATCCTGTTCTTTTCTTTGTGGTTTAAAATACATGCAGTTTTAATTTCTGCTCCTAAGATATCCGAAGACAGTGTCATAATCAGTTTAGTTTTTAGGGCTATTTCAAAGTTATATGTGTTTTCTTGTAATTCAGTTTCTATATGAAAGAAAGCACAGAAACAGATCTAGTATTATGCGTGATGATTGATTCTGAACATCTCTGATCAATGATGTGACAGATCATATATGTAACCGATTTCTCAACATTGAATTATTCTGGGCATAGTAAGAGTCATAACTGAGTAATTCAGGCACTGTCAGAATTCCAAAAATTATCACACAGGCTGTATTTCTTTCTAACTTGCTTGAAGTTCATAGTCCATTATTTTGTGTGTATACCACTCTACTCTTTGGGGATGACCTGTATCCTATTGAATTCTATGGTAGGTTTTATTGTCTTTTCCTCTCCACTCCTTTGACAATCTTCTCAGCTTACTGCTGAGCCCCTGCCTTGGCATTGGAGCTTCCTATTCCATCTTGTTTTTGAACCTTCCCACTATCCAGGCCTCTGCTCCCCTAACTGCTGTGTGTCAGTCTCTGCTCCCATAATAGCATCACTGAACTAGAGCTAACACTTCTCTTGCTGTGTTTTATTACCATCTGGTACAATGACAACAATTTGGACATTGCCTTTAGTGCTCATTAACTCACAGTTATTTTAATGATGTATTTATTTATTCCTTGTTACTGACTTCTTGCTTCATCATAGGACTCTGAGGATGAAGAGTGAATCAGAAGCCAGGACAGAGATGGCCAGAACAACAGCCATTATGTACAAATCTGGTTTTAAATGAAGCTCAAGCCCCTACTTTGAGCTCTCCACAAAAAGTTCATTCTTCACCTTGAGGGTCCCAAGTTTCCTGAGGGAATACAGGTCAGCGGCTTGCTGGTTTTTCACATACACTGAAGAAAATAGCTTTTTTGTTCCCCTCAGCTTGACCAGACTTGAGAGGTTTCTTCTGGGTCATGGGCCCCTGCCCTTCCTTTTCTTAGAGCATTTACTTTAAATAACTCTCTAACGTCAATGCTTTTGTTGTTCTTTTGAAATATAAATCTTCTCCCAGACTGTTTTCAGTTTTAAAATTTAGAAATGTCCTTCTGAAGGAACCGGGGGCCATCCGTTTGAGATGCAATCATCAGGAAAGTTAGAGACCCTATGTTCAAGTCTCGGGGATGGGGTAGGGCAGTAACCTAACTTCCATAAACACTGGTTATTAAGCACAAAATAATTGATATCATCCAGAGTGAGCCATGTAATTTATTTCAGGGAGGGTCTCTTTTAAGCTTGAAATTAAAAATTATATAAATTGAGTTATATAAATGTGGGCATTATATAATTATATATAAATTGAGTTATATAAATGTGGGCATTTCATATATAAATTATTATATAAATTGAGTTATATAAATGTGGGCATTTTATACTAGCATTATTCTCTCTGTTTATAAATATAATGCATTTGAAAACTATACATTTGCAAACTGGAGATATTTACTGGGATATACTCTTCGTCTGGGAATGGGAACTTAATTATTAACCTTAAAGTAAAACATTTGAGAAAGTGTATTTGATTTTTAAGTTCACAGGGTAATATTTAATAAATAACTGCTTCAGTGAACTGGAAGGTTAACCTCTAAATAAGTATTAATTTATTTCATCTTATTACATGTTAGAAGAGAAATTGTAAGAACCCTGTACTTCAGGGTTGTATATTATCATAAAATGCATACAAGCTATATGGCAGTGTAAATGCTGTCTCAAAAGGAAATGCTGTACCTGAATAATTGTTTCATTTATCAATATATATTTTAAATGTATTTTTAAAAGAATATACAGGCAACAGACCATTTGCCAAAGAGCTAAGTAAACGAAGTCTTCCCACATTATCTACATATTTCCTCTTCCTGAAATATTTCAAAGAGTATCTTTTTTTATTAAAAAAAGCCACTCTGCCCATATAGTAGGAAAAAGTTAATGTTTTACCAGTTTCTTTAATAATTTATAAATCATTTGGCTAAAACGTACATGTACAACTATAAATAAGCCTATTTACATTTTACAAAAGCTGTTGACATTCTCCAGGTTATTTAGAGTCCATCTGGGCCCTATATATACAGGTGCATTATATATACCTGGATATAATATGATATATAATAGGTACATTATATATCTGTATATATAGGTACATTATATATCTGTATAATATGTATATCTATATATTAAATGTCATATATATTTTATAATCTAGAACAATTTTGAAATGTCCAAGGCAATTGCAAGTGAATAAATTTAGATTTCAAATAGTGAAAAATATAGCAACCTAAAACTCTAGAGGCAAAGAAAGTATTTTAGCTAAACTTCAAATTAAATAAAAGCAAAATAGAGATCACATGGAAAATTGCCCATTTTTCATAGGGAATTACATGGTTTTATGCATCATTCAATGGAGCTTTTGAAATTTAACCCCCAAACTTGCCATTCTGTTTTGACCAAAATATATAAATATATTAAAGTATTGTGTTAAAACTCTCATGCCCCCACTTTCCTTGAGAATGACCATTTTTTACACTTATTTCCCTTTCAATTAGAAGCAATGCATTCATTGTATTTTCTCTCATTTTCTAATTGTTTCTGCCTTTTGTCTTAAGCATGCTTTGACTTTTCTTCTTCAGTTTGTGGTTGTGGACTCAAGTAAAGGTGTTTAATTTTGAATTTTTAAATAGCTATGACCGTGAAATATTTTGGTCTAGTAATAATACCCATGTGCCTTGCTTCAATCAGTGATTCTCAAACATGGATGCAGCTTATAATAACTCAAGTAGTTTTGAACAGAAATCAGTGTTCAGGTCTTCACCACAGAAATTTTATTTAAGTTAGTCTGAGGAGTGGCATGGCTGTTCCAGACTTTTAAAACTCTCCAGATCCTTCCAGGATGTTTCCAAAGTCTAACAGCATTGTGGAAGCACTGACTATATCAAAGCCTAGGCACTTTTCTTAATTCCTTCTGTTGTTAGTTGTTTGAAATAAACTATCTCTGATTCTAAAAATGTCTCAGTAGGGTAGATATTATTGTCCCTATTTTATTGGTAAAACAGATATTAAGAACATCTAAGTAACTTACTCAAACTTACACAGCTAATTATTTTAGACGTTGGGATTAAAGCAAAGGTCTGTTAGACTACAAGTCTCATCTTCCTCATTTTTTTTATTATTTAAGGGGTAGCACAATTTCCAAAATTCAGGAGCTGTTAAAATGCATGTTAAACTGTTACCTCAAATTGTTTTATGTTAATATTTATAATTTTAAGCAATAAATTCTTGCCACCAAATTCAGCCTAAAATGTAGGTGTCCGAGTATGAAACAGAACTAAATGTTTAGACTAAATGTTAGAGAGTGTTCTCTAGTTTGCAAATGTTTAATGAGGAAATGAAGTGATACAGGGGTATGTGATGAATCATTACTGCAAGACATTGCAGAGTATTCTCCTCATTGATGCTGTTCTAGCCCACACGTGCCCTTTTCTCATTGAACTTACATGACATCCATATCCTCTGTAGAGCTATCTGTGTAGTCAATAAAATTATAACATTTTCTACAATTTTTATTCGAATGCAAAAGAAGTTAAAATTTGAATTGTTTCACTTTTAAATGATTAAGTGAAATATTCTTGAAACTTTTTCTGAAGATTATGAGTGTTGCCTTTTTCAGTCAGTTATGGATTGTGCTAAAGGCGTGGGATGTGCAGCTTGAAAATATTTGCTAAATTAATTTATTATGTTGTATTATGTCATGAGAACCTGAGGAGTACCTAAAAATGCTGCGGTTGTGCATTTGAAATTATCCACAATCATGAAGACAGCCTGAGAAAGAAGTAAGATCGGTGGCCCTCAAGAAATAGCCCTCTTTTTAACCTGGCACGGTCACTATATTTACGACATACCTCATTTCTCTCTTTACCAAGCAAATCTGCCTCTACCCCTCTAATGCATATGACTCTTCCATACTGGAATAGAGCTTATAGAGGATTTTTTTTATCATTTCATTTTACTTTTCTAAAAAAAAATTGGCACATTTAAGGGAAAGTTAATTTAAACATAACTAGAGGATCTTGATTTCAGTGGTAATTAATATCACCTGATAATCCACTACACACCTATTTTTCTTGTGTTTAGGCTTTATATAGCAAGGTGGGCATGTGTTTTTAAAAAGTGTGATTTTGTCTTATTTAAAGACCAACGGTGAGTACTGGGAAAAGAAAAAGACTGAGAAATTGCTTAAAATTAGGTAATTATCAAAAATAAATGTGAGACATAATAAAATGAAAACCTTTTCTGACTGTAGGAGTGAATTAAAGTTTCTAGCCGTCCAATGTTAGCTAAGATCTCTTTTAAAAGGAAGACAAAATAGGCATTTTTACTACATGTGGTTTTAATCAGTGTGATATAATTTTCAGTTCCTTTGATTAATGAGTACATTCTCAGCTAGCTATTAGGTGTTACCTATTTGTTCAGAAGCCAAAGAAACACTCCAACTTAACTGGCTTAAACACACTTTTTGACTTACTTAATTAGCTTCTCTAGAGTTGCTAATAACCATATAGCCTTGACTGTGAACCATGTAATTATTTTGACATTAATTCTCTCCCTGGGATATCTTATCTTGATGTCATCATTTCCACACTTCAATTTCTGGTTAGTAATTTTACTAGTGTAATAAAACTACTATGGTAGGACGTGCAGGAATATTATCCTTTGAAATTTTGTGGGATAAATAGGTGTCACTTTTTATTCTCACTCTAATAGCAACTGTGTGTTGTATATTACCTGCTAATTTACCAAAACAGTGAGGGGAGAAAACTGGTTACCAATTCTATTCAAAACATACATGCACAAACTTTTTTTTAGTTTACTTTGTGCTGCTATAACAGAATGCCTGATACTGGGTAATTTACTAAAACACCAGAAATGTATTTCTCATTGTTAGGAAGGCTGGAATGTTTAAAATGCAGGCACCAGCAGCTGGTGAGGGTTTTCTCACTACAGTCTCACATTGAAGAAAAACAAAAGAGCTACCAGGCTAGCAAATGCTTTGGGAAACCTCTTCCGTAAGGTCCAAATTGCCATTAATGATGAAGCAGTCCTATTGACCTAATCACCTCCTAAGAGCACTATCTCTTTTTTCTTTCTTTTTTTTTTTTTCAGTTTTTGGCCAGGGCTGTGTTTGAATCCAGCATATGGGGCCAGTGCCCTACTTCTTTGAGCCACAGGCGCCGTCCAGGCACTATCTCTTAATACCTTGCCATTGTCAGGGCCTGGGGTTTGGAGGGGAGGTGTTCAATCCATAGCAAGTGTGGACATTTGCATTCAGTGTTACCTTGGTTACCTTGAGAAACTTAGGCTCACTGAGCTCACTTTTTGGGGGCAGTTTTTGGCCAGGGCCAGGTTTGAACCTGCCACCTCCAGCACATGGGGCCAGAGCCCTACTCCTTTGAGCCACAGGTGCTGCCCTGAGCTCACTTTTTCATCTTTATTATTACAGAATTAAGGGTGCTGCCACATTGTTAAAATAATTTTAAGCAAGACAATATATGAGCTTTTATACTAAAATGGAGTGGTTGATACGGGATTAATAAGCATTGTTAAGAGACTAAAATTGAGAACTTTTTGAGTTTTATTTGTTTTCTTCATTCTCGGTAACTACCAGTTAACTGTCATTCCATAGGTTGGGTTTGCATTCGTGGAGTGAGTCGATGATGGAAAGGAAATTTTCCCTTGTTTTGTTCCTTGTGTTTATTTAGGAAGAATTTCATCCTTTCTGTATATTCTGGTTGTGAAAATGTTCTGCTTCATTTTGGTGAATACTTATATTTTTGGATTAAGAGACTGGTGGTTGGTTCTCAGCTCTGCTTTCCCATCAAAATCAGTAGAGAAGACACAAAAACACAGACATCCTGGCCCTATAGGCAGAGGTTTAGATTGATTTGTTGTTCTTTCTTTCAATTTTTAAATAATTCTCCCATCTTTATTGAGGTACAATTGACAAACAAAAAGTATATATATTTAAGGGGGACAATGTCATGCGTTGCTATACACATGTGTTGTGAAATGATTACCAATATCAAGCTAATTAACATATCCATCACTTCACGCAGTCACATTTTAAGTTTTTTGTTGTGAGAACACTCAGAATCTACTCTATCAGTAAATTTCAAGTACCAACTAAAGTATAGTCACTATGTTGAACATTGTGGTTCTAGAACTTATTCATCCAGCAAACCGAAACTTTGTACCTTTTCACCAGCATCTTCCCATTTTCCCCACTCTCTAGCTCCCGGTAACCACTAGTCTTCTTTCTCCTTCTATGAGTACAGCTGTTTTAGAGTCACATATGGTAAATAAGATCGTGCACTATTTGCCTTCCTGGGCCTATTTCCCTTATCAAAACATCTTCCAGCTTCATGTATACTGTTGCATGCTGAAGGAAATGGCAAGATTTCCTTCTTTATTTCCTTCTTTATCCTCCTTTCCTTCACTATTATTCCATTGTGTGTATGTACATATGTGTGTGTGTGTGTGTCATTTCTTTATCAGTTCATTGATTGAAGATCACTTATGCTGATTCCACATCATGGCTATTGTGAATAACACTGCAATGAGTGTGGGAGTGCAGGAAACTATTTGAGATACTGATTTTATTCTCTTTGGATATATACTCTGAAGTGAGGCTGTTGAATCATATAACAGTTTCCTCTTTAATTTTTTTGAGAAACTCCCATACTGCTTTCCATAATAGCTATATTAATTTATATTTCCAATAACACTGTAAAAGAGTTCACTTTTGTTCACACCTTCTCCAGCTCTCGACATTTTTTTTTAAACAACAGTCTTCCTAACAGGAATGAGATGGTGTACAATTGTGGTTTGTTGGCATTTCTCTTTTATCAGTGATGAGAAACTTTTTGCACATATCTGTCATGTCTTATTTGAAGGATTATCTGTTTTGGTCCTTTGCCTATACTATTTTATGTTGGTCTTTTTCCTCCTCCTCCTCCTTGTCCTTCTTCTTCTTCTTCTTATCTGTCTCACTTTGTTGCCCTCAGTAGAGTGCCATGGCATTATAGCTCAAAGCAACCTCAAACTCTTGGGCTTAAATGATTCTCTTGCTTCAGCCTCCCAAGTAGGTGGGACTATAGGTGTCCACCACAACCCCTGGGTATTTTTAGATGCAGGTCTTGCTTTTGCTCAGGCTGGGCTCAAATCTATGAGCTAAGGGCAATCCACCTGCCTTGGCCTCCCAGAAAGCTAGGATTACAGGCATGAGCCCCAGCTCTTTTTTCCTTATTATTGAGTTGTTTAAGATACTTTTACATTTTTAATATTAATCTCTAGCAGATAAAGAGTTTTTAGATATGATCCAAAAGCACAAGAAACAAAAACAATAATACACAAATGGAATCACATTGACCCAAATAATTCTGTACTGCAAATTAAAAATAAGAGAAAAGACAACATAAAAAATGGGAAACAAATTTTCTGAAACCACAAGTCTGATTTGTTTCAAGGTGTGCCTTATCTACTCCATGTAATTCTATTCAACAACATTTTTTAAACAACAATAAAAAATAGGATGACGACTTAGGACAAATACAAATAATCTGTGTATTTATTCCCACTACACAGGAACTATATCTCTGATTATTTCACAGATACATAAGAGTAAGAAATATATTTTATAGATAATACAGCTTAATTAAACTAGATTTTTTACAAACCTATATGACAAAACCGTAAAACAAAAGCTTACCAAACTGCGAGGTGGAAATAAATAATAGTTTATGTTAATTAAGTTGTGAATTTTAGTAGTAAAAAATGTCCTGAGGGTGATTTAAACTAGCAAAGTGAAAGCTTATCCTCATAACTTAGATGAACTTTCAACTCACAGGAACCTGTTGGATGAACCTTTGAACTAATTAGTTATTTTATAAAAAAATCCACATTAATTTATTCAATTTGTATTTGAAACTTTTTTTTGACAAATGATGTACTACATGCATTGTTTCATGAGCTGATGACATAAAATAGAGTAAATGATGAAATTTATTTTTACCCAACTTACATTAGCGTTACTAATTTTAGAGTTTACATTTCAAAATCATTTCATAAGATAATTATTCTGATAATGATTTGATAGATATGATAATAAAAGATATTTATTTCAAAGAACAGAGAAATGGTGACTAATTTCTCATAATTATGTAAACATCTTATTGAGCCAATTAAATGAACAGAATAAAGAGCATTTATTTTGTATGCCTAACACAATACCACACATTGATTTTTAGGATATAATAAATTCTGTACAACTCAGGAAAAAAGAGATTTTCAAGATTCATCTTATTATTTTCATTCATTCATCTATATTATAAGTCTGGTTCAAAAACCCCACTCATTTGAATATTGTCACAGCTTTCTTGAAGTGTAAAAGAGAATGATATTTAGAACAAAATAAACCTGTGGGGTGGGGGTAATTAATCTAGTTATAGATACACTAAATAGATTCTTCCGATGCCTGTTCAAACAACGTATACTTAGACATCACTTTGGATACAGTAGCACATTTTCATATAATATTTAAGCAAATGTTCTCCAATATTAGAGATTTGGGTACTGTGGTAGGCATAATTCTAAGAATAACTCTCAATGACTAGCCCACTGCATAGTCTCGTCCCCTTTAAATGTGAGTAGAGCTTATGGATAGAGGGACATGGTGCTCTGTAATTGCTACATTACATGGCAAAAGTGAATTTGCATGTCACAAAAATTATTAGTCAGTTAACATTAAAATAAACAACTCTGTGGGGGGGCATCATATAATAATATAAGTCCTTTTTAAAAAGTGTGTTTTCTTTAGCTGAAAGTAAATTAAGAGTTTGTCAGTATGAGAAGGACTCAAAATATCCTTGTTGACAAAAGACAGAGAGGACAATACAGTGAGAGCGAAGATGGGGAGACACCAGAAGCAGAAAATGCCTCCAAGTTACATGGGGGCAGGGGGCGGAAAAAGAAAGGGCAACTTCAACTACAGGCAGAAAGAACTTGTTCTGCTAACCACCTAAATGAGCATGGAAGCGATTTCCTCTGCAGGGGTCCAGCATGTGAGATTTTACAAGAATTCAAACTCGCTTTATTGTTAGAGGGTAAATGGGGATTGCTTTCATGCTGTTTTTAATTGTTTTTTAAATTTTTAATTAACAAATTAGATACGTATATATTTATGGTAGATAACATACCATTTTGATTCAATATATGTATAATTTGTGGAATGGTTACATCAAGCGAATTAACATACGCATTGTCTCACATATATATTTACCTTTGGTGTTAGAGAGAACACTTAAAATCCACTCAGCAAACTTTCAAGTATGTAATATATCATCATTAACGATGGCCACCCTCATACACAATATATTTCTTGAAGTTATTTCTCCTGATTGAAATTTTGCAACCTTTGATCAACATTTAGTTAGGCAGTCACAGAAAAGACACATGTGAATCCAGCTTCTGCTACTTTCTTAGATATGTAAATAGAGCAAATTATACAGAATTAATCATTTGTACCTAATATATTTTTGAGGATGCAGAAGAAGGGATCATAGGGCTGAAATGCATAGCCTAATGCCTGTAACGTACTAAATGCTAAATAAATAAAATGAACTAACAGGAAGGACTCTGATCTTCTTTACTTTGGATGAATCATTTAATCTCTCTGGGTATTAAATTTCTCATTCATAAGAAGAAAATTTAAACTAATGAAACTTTTTAGTTTTTAGTGCTAATCAGCAAGTACATTTAAGTCCCAGAAGAGCTCCTTATTTTATAGATAGCTTACATAATAATAATGCAAATAGATGATAGCAACATAAACAGGCAACAAAAAGAGCCACATCCAAGCATGTACAGCATTACTGAGAGCTTCATGAATATTAATTACTTCAGTTCCCATAATCCATTTACTTTGTGTCATGTCTATTAAACCCTAAGTATTTCAAAGAGTAAATACCTATAGGCAAATACAAAGTGAAGAAACTGAGTGGCAGTGTGGTTTAGTAACTTGCAGAGGACTGCATAGAGGTGAGTTTTGAATTTCAATAATTCAATTTAAGAGTCCATATTTGTGAGCACTGGGCCACATTGAGTTCATGTTGGTTAAACTTCCCTAGTCTCCATCACTTCATCTTAAGTTGGAGATTCTAACAACTTGCAGATATTAATATTTTATAAAGATTAGCAATAGTTTACAATTTGCCATAATGTTTAGCAAGATGGTGGTACTCTATTTGTGCGTATGTACTTATATACTCTATAAGTACTTATAAATCACTGAGACTAAGGCTTACGATATGATGATTACAATATAACCATTATTAAACCAATTTTAACACATTGATTTGAATTTGAAAGATACATATTAAAAAATTTAAGGTATATATGCATTCATGAGTCAAATTTGGCATGGACTGTTCAATGAAATTTATGTTTAGATATGGCAACCCACCTAACAAGAAGATATTAAAATAATTACACAGCTATTTAGGAGATCACATTTGGTTCCATTATAACAATTCATCTTCTGAAAGAAGATGTTGCATAAACCATTTTTTCAAGATTAAAACATAAGACATGGAGAAATCTGAGAATAATTTCAATGGGAAAAGATATTTTTAGTCCATACACAGACATTGATAATTTGATAATTTTTAGCTGTGGTTTCTATCCTGGCGTGAGAGGTAATCTCCTGCAATGTTTAAGTAGTAGTATAATGTGTATTAGCAAACCTGGAACAGAGAACAACCACACGAATTTCTGGTCCTACCTAACATATCAGTTGTAATACAACATGTGAGAGAGAAATAGAATTTGTAATTAATCTTGCAGGTTTTCTTAAAATGTCATACTTTGTCAATAAATGCTGTCATTAATGCAAAATACCATTTTTAGAAAAAATGTCTAATCAACCACTTTTTAAATATTTTCCCCCTACAAAACATTATATTTTCTAGATTATGTGTGATTACAAAGTCAGCATGTTTCATAAATAGTTTTGGGGGTACATTTATGCCAAGTCCTGAAGTTTTCCAAGTAGTTTTTTTTTTTTTTTCCCCTAAATACAGTTTGGAAATCTCTTTGTTAACGTTTCCAGTTGCTAAGCAACACCCCCTCTTTCTTTGTTGCCATGGTGACCCTTGAATCAGGGAGGACAGAAAGCCATCTGTTTAAACCAGCACCCTTCCTTTTTGTAAAGTATGGTTGGCTCTGCTCAGCCAGACACAGGATACAGTAAGTTAAATATTACTTGGGGTCTAACAAGTTAAATACGATCTAGGGAGACATGAGGTTAAAACTCCAAAATGATAATGTTTTTCCTTTTTTTTGTCTGAAAAATAATCACTTGTTGGTAGAGCATAAAATTACTCTGTTGTCAAAATGCGTATTCACCATAGATTGAAAGTACACTCTGAAATGATAAAGAAGAAATAAACAACAAACAAAACCAATGGAAATAGCTTCAGGTTTTTTAACTATTGGTTTTATTCTGTTGAATTTACTGTGGTTTTTACTGTTTGCTGCCTGTAAATGTACATCCTAAGATAACATTTTAAAAGAATTTTTGAATATGAAACTAGGACAATTTGTTTAATCCCATGTTATTTTTGGAAGACAAATGAACAAGTTGGCACCAAAACTACACGGAGTAAAAATTGGAATTTGTTTTTGTTTTTGTTTTCCCAAAGGAAACTAATATTATTTCCTGGACTCCTAAATGATTTCAGGATGTGCGTAGGCAGGTGGTGTCACTGAGATTAAAATTTTCCCTATTTCTTCATATACACATAAAGCATACATAAAGAGACTGCTAGTCCCAATAATTTGTTTAGACTCTGATCAACTAAATAGAGAGAGGAAACTGTCATTATTTGGGTGTTGATAGTTTTGGAGTTAACTGTACTGTTTCTCATCATAGTAAACATGAGTGATGCCTTTCCGTCATGGTGTTGGATCCCTTAGACTATTGCCATAATTACAATGCCATTGACTTTCAAGTTTGTCCTATTGTCTATTATTTTAAAATACCACTCTTATCACATAGATTATTTAAGTACTGATCTCTGGAATTTCCCTTTCAACATCCATCTTCTGAATACTTGCCAAAATATATCTGATTCCATTAACTTAATTTGGGGGCTATGACTGAAATGTCTTTGTTTTCTTTCAAAAAAAATGTAACATTTCTCATAACCAAGCACTTTCTAATTATGAAAACCTAACTAGATTCTATGTGATGGCTAGGTGTGGGCAAAACTAATATCTATTTTAACATGAGCACAAGTTAAGCTATGGGTTACTATAACAGAGTTGACCTCAGCTCTCTATAAACCCATAATAACAAAATCTACTCAGCATTATATTAATAATATTTTTATTGTTACACACAGATATGCTTTAACTCAGGATATGTTTATTAAGGACAAATCAAGATATGCATGAATGTCCAATGAAATTAGACAACTAAATCTGTATTATCATTTTCTCAACATGTTAAAATGTCCTCAGCTTCTTAGAAACATTTTCAAATATTAATACCCATAATTAAGGCACTACTATGTAAAATGAAATAATGTACAATCTACTGTAAGTTGATTTTTAATTATAACTCTGTATTATTTTGATTCACTCTCTGTGTTTTAGTGAATATTTTTAAATGGCAGCCATTTACATCATATATCATTTATATCATTCTTCAGAGAACACAAAATTCCTAGTACCATAAAACATACATATGACTATTGTGCACTCATAGTAAAAATAACAATTTCAATGAGTTAATAAATAAAAATGATATTAGTCTGAACTTCAAACATACTGCATTTGACATGAGCTTTTCCATTTATATACAACACCGTATATACCATTTAAGATACAGAAATTGTGCGACACTAGGTTTTCTGTGTTTTGTGATGAGATTATTGTGTGTTTTGTTGACTCTTTATGTATACTGTAATGTTTATTTAAGACTTTGTATCTTCAAAATAGAGCTTTTTGAAAAATCAACAAAAACGGAAAAAGGTTTTGATTTATTACTAACTTGATATTTTGAATTCAATAGGAGCTTTGAGTTCCTAGATATGTCTATGTTCATGAGGGATATTAGTTCATGGAGGGTGTTTCTTCTCTTGTAATGTCTTTGCCTGGTTTTAGCATAAAGGTAAGGCTAAGCTTCTTGAATGAATTGGGAATTAGAACCTCTTCAAATTTCTGGAAGATTTCTTGCAAAATTCATTGTGAAGCTATTTGAGCCCTGAGTTTTCTTTGTGACAAGGTTTGTAAATATACATTCCACTTAGTAAATTTAGTCCTGTTCATGTTATTTCTCTTATCTTGAATTGCTTCATATCTTTCACAAATTTTGTCATTTATCTACATTTTCTCCTTTATAGGCATCATTTTGTTTATAATGCGCCTTAACCTACTTAATACTTACAGAATTGTAGTGATGTGACCTTTCTCATTCCTGAATGAGTTAATTTGTGTATTCATCTTTTTTAATTAAAGGAGTTGGACTATCATTAGATCAATATGCAAATATAAATCAATACTTTTACTTCAATGATTTTCTCTATTTTTTTCTGTTCTGTATTTTATAGATTGATACTCCTATCTTTATTGCTATTTTTTTAGGGTTTCTGTGGACTTATTTGCCTACCTTTTTTATTTATTTATATATATATTTATAAATATATAGTTAGTTAGTTAGTTAGTTATTTTAGGGACAGAGTCTCACATTATTACCCTCAGTAGAGTGCTATGGCATCACAGCTCACAGCAACCTCCAACTCCTGGGCTTAGGTGATTCTTCTGCCTCAGCCTCCCCAGCAGCTGTGACGACAGACGCCTGCCACAATGCCCAGCTATTTTTTTGTTGCAGTTTGGCTAGAGCCAGGTTTGAACCCACCACCCTCAGTATATGGGGCTAGCACCCTACCCACTGAGCCACAGGCACTGCCCTTGCTGCCTTTTTTAGTTTCTTAAATTGTAGGCTAATGTCATTCATTAGAGGTCTACATTTCTTATGTGTGACTGTGTGTATGTGTGCATGTTTATATAGTATCTGAATTTTAGTTATTCCCTTTATTTTCTTATGGATAGGTAATTGTACATATTTATGGGGTACATGTGATAGTTAATATGGACATTTAATATGTAATAATCAAATCAGGGTACTTAGGATATCCATAACCTCGAACATTTATCATTATTTTGTGTTGGGACCATTCCCAATACTCTCTTCTAGCTATTTTTAAATATACAAAATAAATTATTATTAATTATTACTAGTGATCATTCTATTGTACTATTGAATACTAGAAAACTATTCTTTCCATCAGACTCTCATTTTGAACCCCTTCACCAACCTATCCTCCTACCCCTGCCCCCACTATTCTCAATTTCCAATAACCACAGGTCTTCTTTCTATGTCCAGGACATCAGCTATTTTAGCTTTCACATAGAAGTAAAAAAATGCCTGGTGTGTGTTACCCACCACAATGAATGCAGGCATCAGAGCTTTTCATTTCCCACGAAACGCTGCTTTAACCACATCCACAACTTCCCCCCATGGGATTTGGCAGTGATTCTTTAATTTTCTTCATTTCCACCTGAAATTAGGTTTTTGCAACTCTTAGAATTAGGTAAAGGTCAGGAAATATTTATAAAGTCATAGATTTTCTTCCTTATAATTATTTTATGTAATTTTCAAATACCTTATTGCTTGTGTCCTTTATCCTCCGAGTAATATTGCCAGACCCATTTTGGTCCGGACTCCCCTTTCCTGCTGTGCAGAAGGGAAGCCTCCTACTCTCTTACTCTTCAGGACTTCCCACCAGAGCCTAACAATAGAGGAGGCAAATGTTTCCCACTTTCATCTCATTTTAGTGAATAACTGTTGACTATCTCAGGGTTTTGGTTTTCCGAATCTATCCGAGTCCAGTTTTTCTCCTTCCTTGTTTTTCTACACAGATGTCCATATCATTCACATTTTCTGTATGTGGACAGTTTGTCACCACATTTATACATTTTGGAGTCATGGAGTTAATTTTTCTCCTATTTTTCCCCAAGTGGCATTTTTTTTTTTTTGGCTCTTTCTTTTTGATGTGAGTATTCAAAGTGTTTAAAGAAAATATATACCTCGGCTTTCTGTCAATGTCATATTTTCCTAAAACTCTTCTAACCACTTTTAATTTTTGGTTTTACCTTTATATTAGACTTTTCTACTCTAAAGATTCATCTGGAAAAAAGTTAGAGGAACCACCTTGTTGACGCCATGTCTTTTCAGATAATTTCCATCATAATCACAGACAATACCATTAGACTTAAAAGGATTCATTCAGTGTAGAGTGGAGTGCTGAAAAAGACAGAGATCATCATTGTTGGATTTCACATCGTCTCATAGCCATATAGCAATTGAGTTGCATTCAGCATTTTCCTGTGCATCCATCTAATGTCCTCGTATCTTTGTGTTTTCTTCCTCTACACATTGATGGGACCTCTAATCCAATGTCCTCTTAGATATCTGAAAGGTTTTCTAACACTTAAAGAAACACTGTGTATGGGCCACACCTGTGGCTCAAGGAGTAGAGCGCCAGCCCCATATGAGTGGTGGGTTCAAACCGGCACCAGCCAAAAACAACAACAACAAAAAAAAAAAAAAAAAACCACCATGTGAGAACTTGCATTTTTTTTCTTTCTATGCTTGGCTTATATCACTTAACAGAATATTCTCCAGTTCCATCCACATTGTTGCAAATGTCAAGATTGTTTTGCTTATAAAATCTATATTTAGATATTATAACAAAAAATCCAATTTTAAGGATATAAAACTGATTTCCTTTGTTTTTTGCTCTCAGGTAAATCACAGTCTATGAGGGAAGATGGTAAGATAAATTATCAGAATGAGCTGGATTATTTTAAGAAGAGAGGGAAGCACAGAGTGTTATGGAACAGAGAAATTTTTCACCAAACCGTAATTCTGCATAATGCAAACGTTTGGGAAGATGGCTTAGCCAAAAACATAATGAGAATTATTCATATATATATACATATATATAATTACATTAGGTCATTCAATATGAAGTGCCTAATTTCAAATCAAAAGTTTGGTTTATTATATTTCAAAGAAGAAGTGTTACCCTTAATTAAAGTCTGCACCTAAACTATTGACACAGTTTTGCTGTCTTATTGGTGGCTTATTGTTTACGCCAGCAGGGAATAACCCTGGAGAACAAGTGTCAATGAAATTGTGAAAGGCATTTTCTACAGCTTGTTGAAAATTAAATAGTAATATGTACTATGTGTTGAAACACAGATCCAGTATTGATAAAATCTCTCCCTGCTATTTTGTGGGGAAAGCATAAAAGTAAATTAGTAATAAAACCTAAAAGCAGGAGTTTTCATCAGATCGTATCACACACATAGCACATTTTTCTTTTCTCTGAATAAATCTTCTCTACTCTCAAGTGGTTAATTAATTTAGTCATTTTCCTGCAGAATTCTCACAATTTGATGATTTTAAAAATGTGACACTGAATTGGAAATGTTTTTGTTCCTTGAAGATAGTCTGATAAAGTTAACCTAATGACCAGTATTCTAATAATAATTATTTTATTTTTTCGAAGTTTCCACAAGAGTAGACCATTAAAATACAATTTGAGAATACAGAATACACCCTCAAAGTCTTAATTTATTCCTTATTTGTGGGAAAGTTAGGGAGAAGAAAAGCTTTTCTAAGTCATTTTATTAAACATTCTTTAAGGTCTTCAATGCAGAAAAGACAAATTTTAAATGGAAAACAAAACCAAATCAAAGAAAATGAGCAAGCTACAAGCAAAGACATGGTAAAATAGTAAGGCCTCACTTAGAAGTCATTCATTCATTCCATAAATGATGGCTGAGCTTCTTCGATGAGAACCACTGCCCCTGATATGTTTCTTGTTATGACTGAACACATATCTAGACATCTAAATATAATGGGTAACCTAAATAGGAGGAAGCATCATGAACTGCCATGAGAAAATTGAAGGGATCCTGATATTGGATGGGGAAAGTGTTGGCTATTCTGAGGTAAATGCATTTCAGCAGAGCAGTTGGGTGAAGAAAGGCATTTCTGTCAATGGGACATTCTAGACCAGGAGACAAAGGCAATTAAAGGAAGGAGAAGGCCAGCTTGAATAATCACGCTGGAAATGCAGAAGCTGAAAAAGAGCCCTTGGCCGTATCAGCCGTACTATGAACAGGCAGAAAAGGCACTTGGAGCTTTATCCTAAAAACAACTGGAAGCCTTTGGTGATGTTTAAGAGTGATCAAATTTGCATTTTAGTAAGAGATCAGTGAAACGTCTCTTCCCTCTGAAGTTCTAGGTAAAGCATTATTGGATAGATATTCTTTTAAATTAGAGATATAAATCCTAGCCATCCTATAATAAAAAGCAGCTCCCTGGTTACACTAAATAGTAAATAGATTTCAGGAGAAGTAGATGCTCCAAGGAGCTGAGCTGTGTATTGTTATTTTCAGTTTGGGGTTTTTTTGGTTTTTGGTTTTTTTCTTAGAGACAGAGGCTCGCTTTATTGCCCTCTATAGAGTGATGTATGGTCACAGCTCAAGGCAACCTCCAACTCCTGGTTTTGGTGATACTCTTGCCTCAGCCTCATGAGTAGCTGGGACTACAGATGCCACCTACAATGCCTGGCTATTTTTTGTTGTTGTTGATGCAGTTTGGTTGGGGCTGGGTTCGAACCTGCCACCCTCGGTATATGGGGCGGGCACCCTACCCACTGAGCCACAGTCGCTGCCTGTTGTTTTCAGTTTTTACTGAGTTTTATTCTAAATAGCTACTCATAGGACAATTGTGATTACTGCATGAGATAACATAAGCAAAACCATCTGGTGTAGACATTCAATAGTTAATACTTATTAAACTTATTAAGGTAATTTTCTTTTCCAAAACAAATGTTCTAGTTTCTATTAGGGTTCAACCTTCAGATTATTAGTTTTGGTCATGAATTAAACTAAGGCATTATAAATTCTACTATATCAGGCATTATGATATTCATTTTATATATATCACTGACACTGTTCCTAATACCTCTAAATTTTACTATTTCTTTCCACTGAAATATATATATATACACACACACATATATATTCACATTATATATATATGTTCAATGTCACTTAGTGAAAGACAAATAGCAGCCAGAGTTATTTTTTTTTTAAAAAACACACATTTTCCACTCCAAAGTCCATGCTTTTTTAATGGCAAACTCATTGATGATAAATATCTAATTTTTAAACATATTGCATTCTTACAGAACTCATAGATAATTAATATGTAGTTCAGCAAATAATTCAATATAGTTTTTCTAAATGCTTTACTCACAGTATAATTAATAATTATTATTTTGTTTTTCTCTAAATGTCCACAAGAGTAGACCATTAAAATTAAATAATAAAACCAACATACACCAGGGTTAGTTATATGAACCAATAGTTTTCTACTAAACTTATATCATAGAGTGGGAAATATTCTTGGAGGTTCGTTGTACCAAGAGCCCCAAGTATGAGGGACAATATGGAGCATCTGAGATTCAGAAATTAACTTCAGTTACTCCTAGGAAAGAGGTGCCCTGATTCAGTTTGAGTTTTTTCCCCCATTATTTTAATGAGCTTAAGACTGGTCCTATTTCCACTCTGCAGTTTCTTTCTAAAATATACCTAATGAGTATTTCAATAATATTTACATGTTAGTAAATGTACTTATATATTGAGTTTGTGGTATATGTCATGTAATGTTCAGTGATACCAGAGACCACTAACACTGTGTTAAAACTATATTCAGTAAATACATAAATTTCAATGAATGGTTTGCTACCTTCTTACTTGGTTCTGGGCTACTCACAATGTAATGAACATAGTAAGTATCTGTAATACAATAATATAAAAACCAAAATTGAAAACAAATTTGGATTTATATAATATAATTTACTCTTAATGTGTTGGTGTGCCTCAGACAAGATTTCAAAGTATAACTGTTTCATTTGCAAATATATGCAGTTTTGAATAGTGCTAGATGATTATTTACTGAATAATTACTCAGAGAACATTTCTATTCAAAAATTAATTATGCCATCATTTCCTTGCAAAAATAGACACATGCATGTTCAAAGCCCCAGGAGCTGAGAACAAAAGACGAGCATTAGGGAGAAACATCAGCCCACAAAACTGTATTTCTCACATCCACTGGCAAGTAAAGGAGAAATGAGAGGGACTAGGAAATAACTCAGTGTAACATCTGTCTGGTCAACGTCGTCAAAATAATGAATCCTCTCATGGGAAATTTACAGAACCTATCTTATGTGCATTTCACATTACACTAACTCATCATTTTTTAAACTTCAATTTGGGTCTTGATATAATTTTTTAGAATACATATTTATACTAAAGTTAAAGGATTTCATTACCTTGTTAGTTATAAGATTCTGTAACCTTTGGGGAATCTGACAAGAGCTAGTATTGTTAAATCTTCAAATAATTAGCACTTTTCTAACTATAAAACTAGACCCTTTTATCAAGTTCTGGACTTCAGTAGTTTGGTTTCAGAATTAGCATGACTTATCTTTTAATTAATTCTAAAGTGATGTCTCTTAATTACCTCGATGGGAATTTAACCTAGTTAAACTTTTATATTGACAAAGATTATGAAAACTAGCTATTCAATTAAAAGAAAACGGAGAAGTACTCATTTACACTTACTAGCTTGACATAAAGATTTAGTTAAATAAGTGATACTAGATTCAAAGGAATTCATGTGATTTAATATGGTGGACAGATTAATACATCTTAGAGAAGGGAAGGAATGCCTAAAATCAGCATGTGTTTTGAAATACACACATTTAAATTTTTTTTTTAAATTGTCTTTTTTTTCTTTTGTGAAGGTTAGCAAGGATAATAGTTATTTCTGTGGTTATTATACAAAATTGTAAGAAAAATGCTCCACCTATGAGGTGAGAATGGTACTGTCTTCATTTTGAATCCTTATTGAAATCTCTCCCCCACTGCCTGTCTAAAATGCATTAAAATAGTAGATGATGATTCTCTTCAACGTTTTCTCTCTACCTCCATCATCCCCTTTCCCACTCCACGCTCTCTGCTTCCTTCTCTCTCTCATTCTCATCTCCTCCCCCTCCTCTCTTTCTTTTCTTTAATATCAAATAAACTTAGGCTTTTATAGCATAAAAAATGATAGTGCATGATGACAGGGGAACAAGAAGAAGAATCCCAGAGGCGTGTGGAGGCCTATTTATGTAACCTTGGAGAAAATTAGATGGTGCAGAGGAAATTAGGGCATCATAAGCAAAGACAGAGACTTAACTCTTGAAGAAAAAGGGACAATTGCCTCAATTTTTAATCACGCTTAACTGAAATAGATCAATCATTTAGTCAGTCACTTACTAATTACTTTTGGTCTAAAGAAATAAGGTAGATTTTAGACAATGCATGCAAATTTTACACAGTAGAGAGGAAAATCACATATTCATGTAAAAATATTAATCGTGAAAGAATATGAATAAAAATAAAGATACAAGGGTGAGAGGGTAAGGCTAATAAAAGTTGAAATTAATGCTCTAATCTCCTTGCAGATGGGGAATTAGAAAGCAGCATGGACTCTGCGCGTTGCCAACCTATACGTACAAACACTAACAGCTTAGTTCATGCCATCATCTTTTCAGGCAGTCTCACTACAGCAGCTTCCATTGTGAATTTAACTTGTATGTTCCTGGTTATTAGTAAAGGTGAATGTCTTTTTCTGTGTTGAATGATTATTTAAAAATAGCATTAACTCCTGAACATCTAGTAAATACAATTGTTTTATTATCAACTATTGGTGTTCTCACTCTTACAAATAAGAAAAATTAATAGCCAGGCATTGTGGAGGGTGCTTGTGGTCCCAGCTACTCTGGAGGCTGAGGCAAGAGAATCGCCTAAGCCCAGGACTTGGAGGTTGCTGTGAGCTGTGTGACTCCATGGCACTCTACTGAGGGTGATAAACTGAGACTCTGTCTCTACAAAATAAATAAATTAATTAATTAATTAATAATAAAGTAATAATAAATAAGAAAAATTCACTAACAGCTTTTGTGTACCCAAATGTGTCCTAGTAGATTACTAAGATGTTTAATAGCTATATACATTGCATTTTGAAATAATTCTAGCTCCAAGTGTGATAAATAAATTATAAATCATTCTCTGATCCAGAGTAGTCCTTAATCTTTCAAGTACATATGGGGAAAACAGAAAATTCTTTCTGACTTAGGAATTGTAATACACAAAGACAGGTTTTCACCACAACTTTCTCATGACAAATCTCTTAAGTTGATGCTTAACAACATAGGAAATGAGAAGAAAGTGAAAATGGGAGGGAAAGAAATAAAGATGAAAATGCAGGTAGGACACAGCTAAAGAGGGAAGACCTACTTTACGTGAAGACCTAGGAGAAACCAGAGGTGGAGGAATTCAGCAAAGTAAAAAAAAGCAATCATCAATGGGCAGTGCCAGTGGCTCAAAGGAGTAGGGTGTCTGCCCCATATGCTGACAGGTGGGTTCAAAGCCAGCCCCGGCCAAAAACTGAAAAAAAACGGCTGTAAAGTCTTCATTTTTTAATGGCTGAATAGTATTCCATGGTATACGTATGCCACAGCTTGTTAATCCATTCCTGGGTTGGTGGGCATTTAGGCTGTTTCCACATTTTGGCGATTATTTACAGTCTTTGTATTAACATAGATGGAAATGGAACACATTATTCTTAGTAAAGCATCATAAGAATGGAGAAGCATGAATCCTATGTACTCAATTTTGATATGAGGACAGTTAATGACATGGGGAGGGGGTGAGCAGAGAGAGGAAGAAGGAGGGAGGAGTGGGGAGGGTGGAGTGGGGGGATTAGCAGAGAGAGGGAAGGAGGGAGGGGGGTGGCGTCTTGGTGTGTGCCATACCTTTTGGGGACAAGATATGATTATAAGAGGTCTTTACCTAACAAATGCAATCAGTAAAACCTGATTTCTTGCACCTTCAATGAATCCCCAACAATAAAATCATAAAAAAAGCAATAATCAATTAGAGTATAAAAAAGGCAGTAATATAGGAATGTGGGGCATTAATGGGGAAAAAAGTAATAGCGGTATAGTTCTATTTTTTCTTTCCTTATAGCAACTCCTTCTATTCATAAGTCACCTTTAGTCTCTAAATAATTACACTGTAACTGCATGTCATATAAAGGAATGGCTCTGAACATACCTTAGGGGGTAGGATAATACTTTCAGTACTTTGCATTTTTATACTATATACATTACACGTGTTCCTTTTCTCCACTCTCTCACCCATCCTTGGTAACTTGATTGCATTAAATATTAAAGAATCAAAATTATCTATTCACTTTTATAGATCATAAAGCTAAGATTCATTGATATAAAGAGGCTTCCTGAAATCCCCTCAGAAAGTTGTGTTGACATTCAAATTGCAGACAACGTTAATCCCAAAGTAGTGGTGAAAGTCTTAGTAAGGAACCAATGCGATGACTTGACTAAGACAGAAGGTCCTTTCATTCAACCAATAGTTACCAATGCCTAATATGTACAAAGTGACGTTTATACAGAAACTGCAAGAATTAATGGAATTGATTTTCCACACTGTTACATCCTAGTGATATAAACAGGCCAAATATAAAGATACTAATAACCAGATAAGTAAACTGAGTTCAGTGTAGATCAGATTTCTATAGCAAAATGGGACAGCTAGGCAATGAGGTCAGCAAACACATAGTGTCATCCAGCGTAGTAACACAGTGTTCTTAACCTGTCTTATATTGTACATGTGTTATCCTAATGGTAATCAGATAATGCTGAAGATTGTCACCATGGTCGTGAATATTTGATAATGAGAAAGCAAATAAAAAAAGAAGGAAATCAAGCCCTTACCTTACACTATACACAAACATCAACTCATAATGGTTCAGTTACTTTGGAAAACAGTATAGATGTTCCTCAGTTAAACAGATATGTTTGAATCCAAGTTAGAATGGCTTCTGAGTATACATTGAAAATTACGAATCAGTATACCGAAAAGATATTTGTATGTTCATCATTATTCACAATAGCCAAGGTTTATAAACAACCTAAATATCTACTGATGGATAGAAGCAGCAGATGAGGTATGTACGTATACTGGAACATGATTCAGCCTTAATAAAGAAGGAAATCCTGGCATTTGCTGTAACATAAACCTATGTTTATATATGAAGTGAAATCAGCCAGTCTTGAAAGAAAAGACACTGTGTGTTGCCACTTATATGAGGTATCTAAAAACTAGCAGAGCTCATTAAAGCAGAGAGTACAACGGTGGTTGCTATGGACTGGTGTGGGATAGAGGAGTTGCAGTTAAATAGGCATTTTTATCACGCATGATGAAAAAGTTTTAGATAACTGCTGTAAAACAATGTGCGTATAATTAACATGTACTGTATACCCAAAATTGTATTGAGCGTGTGTTTCTGGTTGTATGTTTTTACCACAACAAATAAATTTTAAAATTTAAATAAAAGGATATTTTTGCTAGGCTGGAGAGCTCTTGTGACAAAGATTTTCTCACTTTTCACAAAGATGTATTTAATCTCATAAAATCCCATATCCCATGTGCTTACACCAGAATCCTAAATGCATCTTTGTTTTATCACTATAATTCCCTAATATCCTCACATGGCTAATTAGTTAAATAAATGTTTTGTACCTTAAAAAAGGGTCAAGGGCCAGCTTGTCAAGGAATAGAATATTTTTAAGGAAACATACAACTCTTAAACTTTGGAGCTTATGGTTTGTGTCTGGCTGTTTGTGTAACATACTGTGAGACAGGGCAGGCACTGTGGCTCACCCTTATAATCCTACCTCTCGGGGAGGCTGAGGCAGGTGGATTTCTTGAGCTCAGGAGTTTGAGACCAAATTGAACAATAGTGAGACCCAGTCTCTTGTAAAAGTAGAAAAACTAGCCAGGCTTAGAGATGCAGACCTGTAGACTCAGGTGCTCGGGAGGCTGAGGCAAGAGTTTGAAGATTTTGAGGTTGCTGTGAGCAATGATTCCACAGTACTCTACCCAGGTTGACAGAGTGAGACTCTGTATAAAAAAAAAAAAAAATATATATATATATATATATATATATATATATACACACACACGTACGTATATACATGTATGTGTGTGAACATATATATGTATATATATGTGTGTGTATGTGTGTGTATAGACATATATATGTATATATACATACACATACAAAGAGAGAGAGACAGAGAAAAATCAAAGCTGGATACAAAATGCACTCCAAATAGTGGAGCGCATATCCAAATGCCCCTAATTAAAAAAAAAAAAAAAAAAGAAAGAAAAAGCTCTGCAACTTATATCCCATCACTGGCTGTAGTGGGGATGGTGTACAATAGCAGGGAATTTAAACCTGTTTTGGCTGAAGTATACAGTAGGCTCATCTGTGAAAAGGAATTTGAAGTTCTCATAAAAAGCTAAGTAAGTTAAAGACAGATATGATGATAGATTGAAGCAGTATTTGTAGAACCAGTTACAATTTTCTGCTTGCTCAACAGCACTATTATTTTCATATCCTTTCTCTTGTAATTTCATTGCTTTCACAGCCTAAGGACTGACTGCCACATTGGATTAAATGGAGGACTATTTGGAGGTCCTGATAGTGTTAATATCATTTAATATGGTGTTTATCACATATTGGCTGTTCTTGTATTTTTTTAATTATTCAAAGTTTATCTCCACAAACAGTGGAAAATGCCTACTCTAGATTGCTATGTCCTCTGAGATTATCTATTGATAAAGCTGACTTGAATTAAAAATAACTGGGAGAAAAAGATTAGTTCTGTAGGAATCTCTTGACTCATTGTCCACTCAATACCACCTGAGAATGTTCTTGAGAAGCAGATTTTTACCTGCAGGAGTAGCAAAATCTATAAAATACAATCTGTACCTATGGCGTGCATATACATTTTCCAATACAGATGGTGAGGAGAAGAGGATTTTTAATAGAGTATAAAACATTCACTGAATGTTTCTGAGGAGGAATGGTTGAATGGGATCTTCATGTCCTTAGAAATGAGAGGAGGCATCAGGATTGGTTAGTGCTGGGAAGGGGAGAGACTGAGGAACCAGGCAGGAGAGTGTTGATACAACTTACAGCTTCACCCAGATGGCTCCACTAGCACTGGAGATGGAAGGGATTAGTGATACAGTTTAGAAATTAGGGTGACAAACACCACACAAGTTAAGCATATGTTAATATGTCATCGATTATGAATATGATGCAGGAAAAGGTTTGAATTAGACACAGACACAAAGAAAATCAATGCTTACAAAGTTTAAATAGACATGTTCTTATGGCCCAAAGCTGCCCTTGTCATTAGGTTCTTGTGAGCCACCGTCTAAGTAACCATGAAAGTGAATGAGGGCACCAAAATCCACACTCTGAGCATTTGCTTTGAATGATTGATCATTTCTAAAGTCTTGCGTCTTGTGAGAAGAACATGTATACTTTAAAAGTTCTTATGGGAATTAAAAAGGGACAATTTTATTTACTAAACGGAAGAGGTTTTTTTCATATGAAATAGTACATAACTTTAGAATGCATCCTTTCCTTCTCACTTGGTTGGAAAGAATATTTTGATTCAAAGTAAAATAAACAGTTGGTTAAATTTGTATCAGAGTTGAGCCTACTTTATAAATAAAATATATTGTCATCATAGAAAACCCATAAAGAGATAGGGTGATTTTCAAAATATTTAATGAAAGCAGTAGAGTCACAAATCAATCTTATCAACTCACAAATAAATGATAATGAATGCAAACCCTAAAGATTCATATGGGGACACGGTCTGCCCCAAACGGGAGCAAACTCTGACATAACGAAAGACAAGAAGTTAAAAGCTGGAAACTAGTTCGCATCTTTTAGCATACGTTTAGGTTTTAAAATATATATGGATTAGAGAGGTTATACATTATCACACTTATGCTAAAGAAAATTTAAAGAACCAGAGAATAAAGTGTAGAAGTTATTTCAAAGTAAATTTAGCACCTTTTTAAAATCACCATTTTTTGCGTCTCCTCTTTAGATACCCTGAGCCATTTTTAGTTCTAGCCTAAAAAATTCTCTTCAACTTTAAGGAGCAAGAAACTATCAAGTGTAACTATTTTATTGACTAAAAAAAAATGGAAAATTCCCATTATTTCATTTGAGTAAAAGGTAAACAACAATATTTAAACGGCTAATGAAAACGTCTATAGTATGATTATAATGTAAAGTGGCCTGTAAATAAATTCACTAAGTATACTATTTAAAGATGTCTACATATCATGTTAAAATGTCATTAAAATTTCTTGTATTTCTATCATGATATACTTAATATATTCTGTAACCTGGAGAAAAATAATCACTATCTGTCTTCTTAATCTATTAAATTTGAGCTGAGTAATATGTAAGAAACTTTATAGAATATATTTTATTACATACACGTTTATATCCCACTTTCCAGTTATATAGAAAAAACTTTATGTAGTCATCTCCTACAACAAAATTTCTAATACCCTTGCTCCCATCAAAGTCTCAAAAAGACCCCCCCAAAAAAAAAGGGTGTGGGGGAGGGGGAAATTAAGAGAGATCTATTACCCTTTTAGTTCAAGGTGAATATCTGTTCTAGGTTTATTTTGGTGTTAAATCAATTTATAGATTAATATACTGTGATTAGTGAGCACATTCAAATTTTTCAGTCACTTTTGCTTTTCCAAAATTGTCTCTTAACTTTCTCTCTTGCATTTCTCACCTGTGTGACAATGAGGCTTTCCAGGCACAAGAAATTTAAATTTTATTAAAAGTGAAAAATGGAACTGACAAATTTAAATGTGCTTATGATAATGTTTGTATAATTGTAAATTGTAAATTCTCCTAAGTCTGCATGGTAGATTGTATGTTCCAATACTGGTGCAATGTATCTCTTGGCCCATAGCTCTCCTGGAACCTTGCCACTTTCCCATCAAGATCCCTTTGATTTTTCTTGAACCTGATAGGCCATTTTGACTCCTTTGGTCAATATAAAATGTCAAAAGTAATGTTTTTGATTGTGAGATATTATCATAAAAATGTCATGAAGTCCTACCCTCTACTCCCCACCCCAGGATGTGTATTCTTTGACGACAGCAACCACTCTGGGAGGAAACTTAAAAAGGCCCGTGCAGAAAGGCCATGTGAAATGGCCAGGTGTGATGGTTTAGCTGAGATTCCAGCTGACAGAACACATCAATTTTCAGATGTGTGATTGAAGAGGCCCCGGGATGATTCAACACTGTCACTGTCGAGTCTTGTCATACAGCAAAGAAAGAGAACTCTATCTTTCCAAATTCCTGATCCAAGAATTCATAACAATAATATAATGTTGACATACTCTGCTAGTTTTAATGTGGTTAGTTACATATAACAGTAACTGGAATGCCTTCAAATCAGAAGGCTCTTTTGGATATGTCACCACTAATAGTGATGTTAATGGGTTGCCAAAACTAGCTTATCCAACAATGACACTGTTCTCAATGTGGGTTGTCAGGATAAGATTAATTGTCTGGAACATGCCTTCCTGTTTCACAGTAAGAAGACATGCAAATAACGTCTGCCTCTCATGTCTCTGTGCTTTACCAGCCCAGTAGGGGTCTACAGTGTCCCATGCTCACCAAGACTTCCAGGATCTGGGCAACATGTGATGCCAGACACCTACTGTGATTTGCTGGTGCTCAGACCCAGAATGGCTGGTACTGGATCAACTGCTCAAAAGCTTTATGTATAAAGTAACTGTCACATTTGCACTGTTAGAATGTTCAAAGATAACAGTATGAAAGACAGAGGCAACTACTAGAGCACAAACATAGACTTATTGTCCACAAATGACTTACACGCTGCCGTTCTTTATGCAGGTAATGGGAAACTGGGAATCTATATGTCTTTTACTTGTTGAACAGGGTTTGAGGTTTTTTCCTTTCCCCAGGCAAGCCAATTTCTTAACTAATGTAACGATGCACAATTCCTCATAATCTTTGCTTCATGGAAGTAGTATCCTAGAATCAGCTCAACTTGCACAACAATTAAGGAGATCGTTTTTAATTATATTTAAGATACTTAAATTTAATATCATATTTAAAAATTGATTGAGAGCATTTGACTCCAAAGAGACAGAAGTAATATAAAAGTTTTAGAAAATTTAATTTATTGATGCTGCAATATTGAATAATTAGATATATGCGATGCTCATGTATCAAGTAGACGGTAAACTGTTCTTGGATTACAATTTGCTTTTCTAAGAATTGCTCAATTTTTAGAATCATTGTTCTGTCATTTTTAATATAGCTTATCATTCCTATTTGTCAATCTGAATTACAATATTTCTTATGTTTCTGTGACTTTTCTGCCAAAATAATACTTTATAATAAAAAAAAACCTTATATCTCGAGGTGGCACCTGTGGCTCAAGGAGTAGGGTGCCGGCCCCATGTACCGGGGTGGCAGGTTCAAGCCCCTCCCCAGCCAAAGCTGCAAAAAACAAACAAAAAAAATTTATATCTCAGGTTTTACTTTCACTGAATTATATGTGTTTCATGTGTAGAATGTTACTGAAATTTTTCAAACCTGGAAACAGTTCCAAAACCAATTTTGGAAAGACCAATAATCTGCTTTTTTATAAGAGCTTCTAATTTTCTGTTCAATATTTATGTTAAATAGGATATCTGATCTTCTAGTTTTATGAAGAGAAGAAAGTCCCAAAGGATATGTCTTATGTATATGAATAATAAAAAAAAATGAGTGTCAAAAGTAGTAACACACGTATACTTTAGACAGAGATATGCAGTGATAAAACTGGAAGAGTTTAGGTATATTTTTGAACCTACTAGGACTTGTTGAGTTACCTTAAAAGTTGGACTATTTTTACTGTCAGGCTTTTATGGTATGATCTCAAGTATCCAATCAAACTGAGCTATGTACATAGCAAGCAGAGAAAAGCAATTCCTTGAGTAATACACGGGCTTACTCTGTACGTTTACCAAAGACTAGGCTATATATTTGCCTCAGCATTTACGCTTATGTCATTGAGATCATTCTCTCTCTCCCTACTTGTAACATTAGGTCGGAGGATGGTATCTGTTACAGAGTCTGAACACTTCACTTACAATCCAGTCTATGCAAGTTTATTTAATTAAAAATTATCTATCTATCTCCCAAAGAACCCATGTCGATTTATAACTTGTCTTTTCTGCTTGTCTGTGCAGAGGAAAAATGCTGGCATATGTCCACACAAGATAATAATCACTTTAAAGAAAAACTTAAAATAACTAAAATATCCTATAATTCATATTCCTTTACAGATTGAGCTTCACGAGGGCTGTGTTAGAGCTCCCTAGATTAACTAGTCTTCTTTGGAATGAACTTACATCTGTTTGGAAGTAGAAACTGACCCCCCAAATATTTTTCCACTACAAATGAGGAAGAAAAATTATTTACATGGAAAAATACACTATTTAATATTTTCAAGACAGATGACATTCTCATTGAATTATTTAGCCTGTCTGACAATAAAACAATTTTTATTACAAAACAAAATTAAGTTGTTTTTTGCTTTTGTTTGTTTATTTGTTTGTTTTTGCTTTTCTCAAAGTCAAAAATCAAAAAGACTCACCTATGGAATACCCCAATAAATGAATTTGTTGGTACTCTTAGAAAGTAGGAATCATCACTGCTCAAATATGTGAAACAATTAAAGGAAAAAAAATGAGGAGAAGTCTGAGGGAGCACTGTCTTGAGTAAAATGAATGGAAAATTTGTTTTTAATATAAATCATCAATTTTGTCAGTCTTTTGGGCTCCCCATCTTCTAGTCCTGCCTTACAAAATGAATCACTCAATTAGTATCTGGCATGGAGAGAGGATTTTCTCTTGCTGTTTGCCAAGAATTTTCATAAAACATTTTGGAATAGTCAGTATGATAAAATTGAGAGTAGATTGAGTACTCTGATAGATTAGCAGGTAAAAATGTGAGTCTTGACATTCTATGAGAAAATAACTATTATGTTGATATGCGGTGGGTCAAACAAATGTCATTCTGTCCCTTCTTCCTGCTACCTTTTTACTCTTGCTGATCTGGAAGGAATAGAAAAATGCTCTGTGCCCTTGGATGGCCTACAGTCTTTTAAGGGGAAAAAAGAAAGGCAGAAATTGTATACTCTAAATGAAATTAGACAAAAGTTGTTTTTTCCCCCTATACAATGAATCACAAAAGTAAAATTTTAATTCCATGTTGGGGACAATCATTTTATCAGAAAACAAAATTTGATATCAAATAATTTGAAAAGTCAAATAATGAAATATGATATCTGAATATGTTGAAAATAGTCCGTTATTCTCAACTACAACTGTATAAGCATAATATTAACCCAGAGAAGGGTGATCAGTCAAATTTATCATGGCCAGAGTACATGCATCAAATGGGTGACTGTGGGCTGTAGTTTTCAGATTGCCCTAAAGTAATCACCTTTCTTTTTGTTACAGAAAAAGTTCTGTGCAAATTTTAAGGGGGAAATTGATCTCTAATCATAAAAAATTTAAAAAGAAATAAGTAATAAGGCAGGTATGAACTTTTAGAATCCTAATATCTCAAAGCTAGGGACATTTAGAAATAGAATATAGAGTTCTAAATCTGATATAACGAGATCATTAACTTTCCTTAACAGATGCTAGATAAAGCTTCCAGGTAAGGCGGAGGAGGGAAGCCTACAATTAATTCTCCAAGCTAAAGTTCTGCCTTTCCTCTTTTTCAGACATCTGCTCTAAAGGCAGAATAATTTGCAACACCTCTGGAAATAATCTCAAAGTGTTCCTCTAATTAGTGAAAGGCTAATTGAAAGACAAATTATTGGGAAATTTTCAACTGTAACTCATCAGGCTCTCTGTAACATGCAGGAATGATTCTATATAATTTTGACCATTTAAGATTGTAGGATAAACATGAAAAAGTGAGTCACGTTAGAAAAGGTCAATTTGGGAGTAATAGAAGATTTCATTTAATTTACTTTTCTAAACAGGAATCGTTTCCAAACTGAAGTAAATTTGCAGCTGTTGCTCCACAGTTATAGGAAATACTGGTGCCTTCGACTATCACTCCTTCCCTTCTTTCTGGGTTTTGTTTTTTTTTTTAACATCCTTTTAAGTCCCTTATAAAAGTATTTTTTAATTTGTCTTTTACTGGAGAGATTATTTCTTAAATCTCTCCAATAGTCAATTTGGATGTTGCTCTCTTTTACATCTTTTACTAAAAACGTAAACTTTTCATTTCTATTGTCCTTTCAATATAATTTAATGACAAATTTTGTATATATATGTATATATTTGTTAATTGTTATAATTTAAACATTATTGACTAAAAATGAAATAATATCACATTTGTTTTCATGTATAATTATTATTTGGGGGTGAGTGATTGTCCTTTCTGGTAATTTATTGCATTGTATATGTTTTTCAGTAGCTGACCCTAACCCTGATATAATTCTGAAGCTTCTATGAAATAGTCTCCACCAGATGCTCTAGAATTTTGGTCTCTTCTGGATTATTATGGCTGTCTAGTACTGCGAGTTAATCTCCATGTACTTCTCTAGGTTACACTGACATTTTCTTGATTATTTTCTTCATTTCTTTTCCAGATTGGATTCATCTTTAACAAATACTGGGTCTTTATCTTTTTCCCCCTATCATTTTGTATAGCATAGAGAAACAAGAAAAGCAACCGCTCTGAAAACGTTTGAATCTGAAACTATTCAGGTTTCATTTCATGCTTGATTATGAGTTTGGTTGGACATAAATATACGAAGATAAATAATTTCCTTCCAGAACTTTTACAATCTTTTTTCCTTTAGATTCTGATGTGTTTTATTTTTGTTTGTTTTGTTTTTTTTACCAGTCTCAGTCTTATGTCTTGTTTTTATTTTTTATTTTTTAATATTGGTGAATTGCTTTTCTTCTTTGGAAATTTGTAGCAACTACTCATTAGTTACTTCTTTGGTAAGTTTCTGGATCAGTACAGAAGGCAGAGTGCTCGGATGTCTGGATGACGTATACAAGTCTTCACTGCACAATGAGGTGACTCTAGAAGTAAGCGTCTCACTTTCACCCTATGCTCTGCCTGCTGTTCACCAGCCCACATTTCATCTGCTCGTCGGCTGGCCTGGCAGTGGGTAGTCACGCAGCTATGAAGTCCATGGCTACATTTATGTGCGGTCTCATTATTCTTTGTGTATATTTTATAAGAAAATATTATATATGTGTGTATATAATTTATACACGCACAATTTTCACCCCCCTAGAGCCTTTATTGGTAGGCCACAATTACAGGCCTCAAATGTAGGATTCTGTCACCATTGCAGTCTGCAGTCTACCAACCTCATAGTAAGACAAAGTACATGTTTAGCTTCCAGTTATTGCATAGTTATCAACGAAACATGAATATTTTCATAATATAATTTTCAAAATAGTCCATGGCATACATTGTAAAACTCCCTGTTTCAATTAACTTCTGAATATTTAACTTATATGTTTTATATAACTAAGATATCCAAATATTTATATATTATCCAATATATATTGTCAATATATATATTGTGCAATGTCAATATGGACATTGATCTGTGTGTGGATGAGGGCAGAATAGAGTATCTTCCCAGAGAGTAATAAACAAACAAAAAAAGAAGATTATGAACCAACTGTTGCCAACAAATGTAAATGTCAGTACACAAAACAAATGGGCAGGTTTTGTTTTGGTGGTGGACATAGGGAATGTACATTTATATTATGATAACACAAATGTAATTTTTCATATTTTTCAGGTTTACCTTTGGTTAGTGTAAGATATTATCTTATATGCATATTTTTCTTCTTATGTAAACCCAACTATCATTTTTATTAGACTGTTAAAATTCTTTTTCTGATTTAGAGAAGTAATTTACTCAAATACAGGTACTGCTTTGAATGTTGTACTTTTTCCTCTCTATTTATATTGCATTACCCCTAATGTTTAACAAAAGGCGAAGATGTTACAAATAAATTGAGCAAAAAGTCAAACTTTTTTCAAATTGTGAAATCTCTGCAACCTATTTTGATTGACAGCCATTTAATTGGACACATGTTGGCAAATTGTTCTAAATGATTTTATTTCATCAGTTACTCCCTCTCTTTAATAAGAGATAAGTTGTCCTCTGTTTATAGTGAAAGCCTAGTTTTAATTTTCCTACAGGTTCTAAAAACAGATGGTAGCATTTCAAAACTATTAAATGAGTACAATCGTGATGTATGTGTTACTTAGTTCAATGTAAGCATTTCACACTGTATATAGAAGCAGTACCCTAAACCCCATAAATGTATCAATGTACAAAGTTATGTTTTAATAAAAAATAATGATAAAAAAGGCTGCTATGGATATTAAAGTACAGAAGTGCTCAACTATTATTTACCTCCATGTATTCAAGAAAAAACTATATGCTGGAAAATTACTTGTATACTATAAAAATGGATGGAATGCAGAAGCATAAAAGGATATAGAAAAGCTAATTCATACTTTGTTAAAATTTGTCCACACAATTTTATTCATTAAAATGGGCACACTTTTCTTTTTTTTATAATTTTGTCTTTCTAGTAACTTATTTATTTTTTTCCTTTTTTCCCTTTATAATAGAAGTGTTTGCTGTTGGTGTCTTGTGATGTTCTCTGGATTACTTCTGGCTCATATAACCAGATGCACTGATGACACTGAGTGAAATCTTACATTTTTGGATCTCTGTTTGAACTCTGCATGTAAAAGGTCTAGAGAAGCAAATCAGGTGTTTAATAGTACAAGTTATTTTATTGCTACATATAACAACAGCTACATTAGAAGTATAAAAGACAAAGTTTAGAAATATAAAAAGTATCCCTAGATAGAGTGCTTCTTATACTCATGGTTTGAACCTAGGTCTGTTTTCAACATGGTGTCTGGTGTTTAGTTATGTAGATTATCCTGCAGAATAATAAGCCTTACTTCATGACATCTCGGCCTCTTAATTAGATGTTTGATGACATGATTTTTATGATTAACCTGAATCAATTATAGTGCCTTATCAAAAACACTACTTTTATATAGTAACAAAATAATCAGGTAGATATATCTTAACTCATTTAAAAGATTAAAAAAGTGAACATATGTAGAATTATTGAATTAGAATGCTGTTTTCCCATTCACTGAACTGTTATCAATTGGAAAGTTGAGACCCTATGAAAGGCCACAGCTGAGGAGTAAGTTTATAATATAGTAGTGCATTGAAAAGTAAAACAGCAGAAGAGTATCAATGTACATAGTTAACATTCAATAAAAAAAAAAAAGAAAGAAAAGTAAAACACTTCACCAGAATTACATTACGCAGTTGAGAAGTTGAAGACAACATTGTCGCTCCTCAAAGTGCATCAATGATGTTTAACAATTGAAAGTGAGGATTATGGCAGACATTCAAGAGGCGTATGCTTTATATATGAAGTGCCGAAATAACTTTTCCTCTCTGTGCTAAAATAGCAGCAAGCATTCTGTATTAACCACATTCTGTATTCAATAAGTGCTTTAAATTAATTAAATCTTCCTAATTTTAAATGCAGCAGCTTCTTGGAGTATAGGGATGATCAAGGCAATCTCTATAAAAAATTCTGAAGTTCACACAAAAATAAGTAAGTGAGGTGATGACAATGACGTGGTGGAGGTGGAGGAACGGGAGAGCAGAGAGATGGAAAAGGAGGGTGGATGAAATTTATTTTTTCAATAAGTATAATATTCTGAAAATTCATCAAGTTTATGTGTGTATCAATATTTTGTTTCTGCATGTTATTCCAATCCTTAACTCTACCAGAATGTATTTATTCATTTAACAATAAAGTAAATTTAAGTCATTTCAATCCTGGATATTACACATAAATCTGCTATAAATATTTGTTTACTGCTTTTTAATGAACATCCACGTAGAATTTTTGTTTCTTAGTCTCACTTCATTCATTCACGTTTGTAATAAAATGATACTCTCCCTTTATGAGACATTCCTTGATTCTTTCTACACTAACCCTCTCATTCCAATAAGTCTTTACCTTTTTAGGTTCTTTGTATATTTTCCATAGTGTAAATGTATGCACATATGTGCATATATATATGGCCCATATACATATATACCATTTAAGCTATTTACTATTGTTCTGTCAAAAGTTTTATTTCAACAGTGGGTATACTAATTGTGAAGAAATACGGTAAACAAATTGTTCTAAGCTATGTACTATTGTATAACACCCCTGTTATAAGGTCAGCTTCATATGGGAAAGGATTTGTCTATATTACTCATCTCTGATTCCCTGATGCTTAGAATAATACCTTATATACATTATTGCTGTACACATAACTGTTTACTGAATCTTAATTGTCAATAAGTAAACCTACTTAGCTATTTCTTGTTCTTTTGACATACATTCTCTAACTCCACATGTTCCCTTCCAGTATTACTACATAGCTGCCATTTCTCACTAAACCATCCATCCACCCCTTTAAAATTAGAATGCCTGCTGCTATTTTAGCATGGAGAGGAAAGTTATTTTAGTGCTGACTTCGTATATAAAGCATATGCCTCCTGAATGTCTGCCATAATCCTCCACTTCAATTGTTAAACATCATCGATGCACTTTGAGGAGTGACAATGTTGTCTTCAACTTCTCAACTGCATAATGCAATTCTGGTGAAGCGTTTTACTTGTCAACATGTTGGCTTACCACTGCTTATGCAACCTGCTGTTTTTATTTTTCTTTTGAAGAATGTTATGAATAAATAATAGTAGTAATGTACAAGTTTAGAGATGCATGCATGGAGAAATTACTTCCTTACAAAACAAAGCATAGCCATAAGGTTATAGCTTTAATCCTATTATTTATAGAAAGCAGGCAGTAAGTGATGGGAGGTGGTTTAGATATGTATGAAACTACATTCATTCTGAGAGACGTATCAAAAGTTTTAGTTCAACAGTGGTTATGCCAGTTGTGAGGAAATACCAGAAACATGTGAGATGATGATAATGTTTCAAATTTCTCATTTTAAATATTTCATATTTCAGTCAATGACTATGTGGATAGAGTATAGTGCTAAGTATTCATAGGACACTTTTCTTTTAACCACCTAAAGATCATTGAGATTCTCTAATATAAATAGGAAAAGACTTCATCCTAAACCATGCATAAACATTTTTACCTTAAAAAAATGGATGTTTCTTAACTTAAATGAAGTTACATCCCAAGAACTCCTTTGTAATTTCAAAATATTGTAAGCATAAAATGCATTTAATACACCTGAATTGTTATATATCATAGCTCAGCCTAATCCACCTTAAATTGTCCTACAACTGAGCAAAATCAGGTAACATAAACTCTATTTTATAATAAAGTGATTTGTACCTCCTATATTAATGATTCGTTGAAATTTTACTTAAATTAAAAAGCAAAATAGATGTAGGAGTATGTGAAGTATAGTTTCTACTGAATGTGTATTACCATTGTATCATTCAATTAGATGTTCATTTCAATTAGATGTTCTGTTCAGTAACTTATGGTCAACACATTAAAATAACTGTTACTTATTGATTTATGTTTTATTTGATCATTCAATAAGCTTTCTTGTGTAGTATATATGTTAAAAATTATGCAGGTTTGTGTGGAGTTGAACAAACGTTATTATTAAAAACATATATAAAATACACAACATGTTCATACACAACTACGTAGAGCCATTAACAGGGAAGGGTGGTCTCCTTCACCACAGGAGAACAATGTGGAAATAACCCAAACGTGAAAACTTGTGTAGCCACTGCAGTTAGCAAAATGAAAGTCAATGGAAACTGAGAGATAAAAAGAGGTAGGTTTAGTGATATGATTCAATAAAATGTTATAAAGGAAAGATCAAAAGTACAGAACTTTAGAGGAAAGAAATGGGCTGGTAGTAGGAGGCAGAAGTATGGCGTACAGACACTTTGTTATTATGTGTGCGTATGTGTGCGTGCACACACATATACGTGTTTTGTTCTTTATTTTAATGGGAAATACTAGAACACACTTCCCTATGTGGACACACTTCAATTGCAATAGCAAGTCACTGACAATATATTAGACAGAGAGTAAATGAAATACGTGGCTCAGAAACATATTCTCATTCTCCTGGGAGTCACTGGCTCCCATCTGGTCACTACACAGAGAAAAACCTTGCAAAATTCTTTCTCTTCTTCTTGTTCATTAGTTCATCCTCTGCTATTTATTCTACTCTCAATAAGTAACATAATAGAATTTGCTATAATTAGGAAATTGGAGACTATTGTGAACAGAAATAATCCACTTCAAGCTTCACATCTTGTAATAAATTGTAACCTCATTTTTTTCTACATATAAAAGGCAGTGTGATGAAAATATGGAATTTCACTAATGTTCTATTAATTCTTGATTGGTGAATGTCATCCATGTATGTTACAATCTAAATGTTAATCATCAGAATAAAGAATAAAGAGTCCTAAAAGATAAGTTTGTGATATGAAATAGCAAGGATATCTTTGGAAAAGAAAGTATGAGGTCATAAAGCAAAGGAAAGCTATACCTGGAAACTAGCAAGGTAACGTATATCAAAATACTGAAGGTACATAGCCGAAAATCAGATCATGAAACTAAGAGAGACGCAATTCTTAAAGCCTAATTATTATCTTCTACTGAAATTACCTACTTAAATGGGAGTAAGTCTTTAATTGGTAATTCCATTTCAATGCCTACTCTAAAGGATTAGGTTCTTTCACTTTCCTGTGCCACATAATCACCCTATTATTTTATTATTTTAGACAATATATTTACCACAGGCCTAAATACTACCATACACTCTACAAAATCCTACAGAAACAAACACAGCTCATTTTACGAGGGTGTTTAACAGCTAGCAGGAAACAGACATACTCCTGGATGCTGCAAGCTGCAGGGAACTTGCTAAGAGTAGTCAGGGAGCTTACACAAATGTGCAGGGGGAACAGAGAGGCTTCAGCAGTTATACACTCATTCAGAGAGTTGGAGAATGCTTTATTGAGAGAATGATATGTGGATAGTTTGGAAACAACTCTTGATGGCTGACTCGGCACCTGTGGCTCAAGCAGCTAAGGTGCCAGCCACATACACGTGAGCTGGTGGGTTCGAATCCAGCCCGGGCCCCCAAACAACAATGACAGCCATTGTTGTGGTGGGCACCTGTGGTCCCAGCTACTTGGACGGTGGAAGCAGGAGATTCTCTTGAGCCCAGGAGTTGGAAGTTGCTGCGACCTGTGTTGCCACAGCACTCTACCCAGGGCCACAGCTTGAGACGGAAAAAAAAAAAATCTTGATGGCCATTAAGAATGAGGAAGAAGAATTTTTGTAGGAAGAACAGGAAATTAATTTAATGGCATGAAACAAAAGTTGGGCAAAGAGCAAGAATGACAATAAGCTGTGTTGTAGTGATTTTAAAATGCTCACCAGAGGAATTTATACTCAATACACTGAACTATCATGTAGTAAAATATGAATATGTTCAAATTGTTCATACATTTATGTTCTTGGACAGAGTACATCTTTCTAAGATCTACCCTCTTTTGAAAGTGACTTTCTTCCATTAGGTATCAACACTGTCTTGAGTACTTCCTTCGGAAAATATCTCAAACAAAATATTGTGAATGATCTATTAAATAGACAAAGCCTCCACCTAGCTTTATCATGAGTCCTCTCCGTTCTTAAGAAAAATAGACAAACTGAATCCAAACAAGAAGTCTGAGAATGAAATGTATTCCTATCTGAAATGACAACCATATCTCCATTCACGCATTCGTTCCTGTATTCATTCATTCATATTTATTTCTCCTTTAGTTAAGGTACTCTTTCACTACTTCATATTTCTAAAAACTTATTATCTCCCAAGGTAGTATGCAGAAATCTGTGGATTAAAATAACAATTAATGAAACAGACTTATTCCCTACCTCATAAAGTTTATATTTGGAAGGTGGTAGTAGCTATGCATTCAATCAACCTTGACAAAATTAATTATTCAATTAAAATTATGTTGAGTGCTACAAAGAAGTGCGTGTTGTTTTAGGAATGCATACCAGACGCTAAACTTTCGAAACAATCAGAGAGTAGTTCCTTGAGGATGGTAAAATAGAGACTGATATTATCACAAGAGAATACAGTTCCTCCTGCAGCTGCTGTTTTTAATATTTAGCTCAAAATAATTATCAGAGCATTTTATCTTCCATATGCCTGATCGCTATTCCATTTGGCTGCATTTAATAATCAATTTAGAAAGTAACTGTGGTCTTGATTTTAGATTCACTACCACTCTTTCCTCTTGCCTGACATCTAGTGGAAGAGATAATTAATAGGAAAATCACTCAATTACTTGGAAGGACAAAAAAGGATACCAAGCAGTAAAGGAAAATTGCAAAGAATCTGCTCTCCTAGGCGACTGTATTTTATGAGTAAATAGAATACACATTTAATTGCTATAGTAATATTATACTACATATGTGTTTGAACTACATTTTCTCTTGTAATTTTAGTATAATTTATATACAATTTTCTAGTAATTAGCTAAAAATATTCTTCACTCATGTTGCATTCCTGGCAGAAAGTATCTTCCTTTTCATTAAGGCTTTCTTATCTTGCTAATCCTACAAAACAACATGCATGCTAATCCTAGAATACAATATGCGTATATCAACAAAAGTGATTGCAAATTAACATAGTCAAGCATTTCCTACAATGTAGACTGCTCTTTAGTGGCATTTAATTTTTCAAACATATCTAGTTTTCAGATATGTACAAATGAGGGTCAATCCACATGTCAGCTTCCAGGTTAAGAAGACATTGCTTTGATTTGATATCATGCAAATTACATGCCTTTTACCTGACATTAGCCAACATACCACTGCAGATAGAGTAGAGTAGTAATTGTGGACAGTCTTCAATAACATACTAAATAACACTCAGTCCAGATATTAATATTTATTCCCAGGGAAGTACCAGGAGTAATTGACTTTCAGAATTTCTTTACCAATAGCTCTTCCATTGGCTCTGGTAGATGTATATTGTCTGCGTGTGTCACATGTGTGTGTGTCACGTGTGTGTGTGCGTGTGTGTGTGTATGAACATGTCTCTGCACCTTATAGATAGTCCTCATGATTTTTTTATAAATAACTACCTATCTAAGGAGTTATTATATTTGTCTACATACAACATGGTAAAAACCAAACTCTCAAAGACCTTGGGATATAAATATCTTATTCCCTTCCACACAGATAGGCTTACAGCAATTAGTAAACAGAAAATATTTTTCCCTTTGGAAAGTTTAAAAGTGTCTTTACATTTTCTCTATGCCACTATTTATTATGTTTTATATTCAATTTTCTCTGACTCTGCCTTTAAAATCCAGTGTCTATAGAATATTTCATTATTTCCTTTGCATTATTTTGAAATTATTGTTTGTTTTCATGGTTCTTTTCATTTGTAAAAGACACTCTGAAAATGTTCTCAATGTCAGTGTTTAGAGATCACAGGTAAACTATTGTAGAACATTCATGTTTAAAAATGAGTAATGGGTCAATTTGTTATACTTAATTCATAGATTTTCTAAAACTGGCAATTGTTTTTAATGTAACAAATCATTTTTAAAAACTGATGAGTCATTAAAAATCTAAACCTAACAAAACAAGTATTATTAAAAAGAGAAATAAATAACTTTAACAGTTGAGGATTACCAGCAACAAATCAAACTGAATGCTGATTAGGACAGTAGATTATTTCTTTAGTCTAAATAAGTAATCAATCCTGGAAAATAAAGCAAAACTCATATAATTTTGTGTGGGGGTGGGGAGACAGGGTCTCATTCTGTTGAATGTGCCAGGGTGCAAAGGCATCATCATAGCTTGGTGCGACCTCAAACTCCGGCGTTAATGCCATTTCCTGCCTCCGTCTGCATGTAGCTGGGACTATAGGCACGAGACACCACACCTGCTAATTTTTCTATTATTTATACTGATGAGGTTTCACCATGTTGGTTCTGGCTGGTCTTGAACTCCTGGCCTTAACCAATTCTCCCACATCTGCTTCCCACAGTACTGAGATTACAGGCTTGTGCATCATGCTGAGCCAGCCCGCATATTCTACATGACCTTAACCTAACAAACTCATCCCAACTTGGAATAAAAAGCAATAGTTGTCACGAACACAAGATAAGCCAGCAGATTATGCAAAAATGCCTGTGAATTCATATGTTATTGGAGAGAAAATAAAATGACTGAGCCCCTGAAAAATGAATATACTTTAAAAAATACCTATTTACTTAAAAAATACCAATGTTGAAAAATTGAACTGGAAGCAGAATTCACTCAATATATTTGAGACATAGAGGTAGATCATTTTTTAAAGAGTATATTCATATGACACATTTTTTAAAAATAATAACTCCTGAATTGAACACAGGAGCTACTTTGAGGGCCTTGATTGTTTCTATTTTTCCCAAAGCATAGAAGTGTGGGATAGTATAAAGAGAGAAAGCTTTTGAACCAATAATGGGAACTTTAGGTAATGTACTAAATTGATGTGAATTACTGTGCACATACAATTATCCATTAATTAAACATAAAGTCATTGCACACTTGCCACATAAAGCCATACGGTGAATAACATAATCCAGATCCCAAAGGAGCCATGAGAAAGTTTTTCCGGAGTGTCATTTTATCACCAAAGGCCTAAGTCCTCCTCTAAACTGAGAAAACAGGCGATGTAAGTTCAAGTGGTCTCCCACTTAGCAAAGAAACAAAGCACATCTGCACCTTTGAGCTTCTTAGCAAGTATTTGTGAAATCATTAAACAGGAACACTTTCAGGAGAAGCTGAAAAGAAATGTGAGAAAAATTTATCAATGCATAGAAAGTCAGCAGGGATTTGTTGCTATACTACCTCAAAACTGTTTTTTTAAACATCTGATATTTAGCACCGTTTAAGATGAGCCTGTGGACAGAGCAGGTATGTGTGAAGGAAGAGAGGGGAAGTTTCAGAGGAATCAGTCTGGTCAATGTTTTCATGTCCTTCTCTCAGCTGCTTAGACATGATACCATGCTACAGTGACTTATGTCCAAAACCCTGAGATTTATCCAGGCCATGGAAGGAACTGTAAAAATCTTCAACATTTGAAATATAGTACGTCTGTGACCTTCACAATTTATTCATGATCATTTATTTCATTTATTCATGATCCATTGACAATTCACCACCATACATTAAGAGCATTTTTACATAGTTATTCATAACTTTTTTAAAAAACAAAAGGGCAAATTGGGCAGTGCCTGTGTCTCAAGGAGTAGGGCACCATCCCTAGATACCAGAAGTGGCAGGTTCAAATGTGATCCCAGCCAAAAACTGCAAACAAACAAACAACAAAAAAAGGGGGGGGCAATAAATAAACTCTGTCTTTTATATTATAGACTGTAACTGCTTTTTAATTGCATAATAGAATAATGTCTGAAATCTAGATTATATCAATAAGTCACAATTAGAATTGCATAGTTGATAATATCATAGTTCACCATTCCATTTTGCATAACACCCACTCTTTGAAAATAAGAAACTCTTCAGAAATCACCATTATATTTAGTTCAAACATCAAAAATACAGCACTAGAAGAATTTTTTTCAGAAAATATAATTCATTAACATACATTTGAAGCCTAACTTTATATGTACAAAATGCATCATACTTTTATTTTTTAAAGGCAAGCATGAAACAAAGTTTCTTGAAGAAGAGAAAGGTTTACAGAGTAAGAATGTGTACAAATCACAAAATTCATAGTACGCAAAGGCTTCTTGAAGACATAATTTTTGTTGTTGTTGCTGCAGTTTATAGCCGATGCCAGGTTTGAACCTACCACCTCTGGTACATAGTGCTGGCATCCTACTCCTTGACCCACAGGTGCCACCTTGAAGATATCTTTAAATTATAAAATCCTCTCTTGGTTTTTGACCTTAACTTTTAATACCAAAACCTAGAAGGGCAACATAATGGGCTCTGTTTTTCAAGGCTTTGCCTCTGCTGAGACACAAAAAACTTTTGTTTAATTTTAGCTTTTATTGTGTATACTCATAATTTTTCAAACGATTGTAGTTTTAATTTTGTTTGAAAAATATAGTTATTGGTAGAGTGCTGTGGTGTCAACCTCAAACTCTTGGCTCATTGGGTAGGGTGTTGGCCCCATAAAACAATGGTGGCAGGTTCAAACCCAGCCCTGGCCAAACTGCAACAACAACAACAAATATATAGTTATAAATTATACTCTTTTACTTAAGAAAGTTTTATTTTTATTTCATTTTAAATTAGTTTCTTGTGTAATTTAGTGTTAGTCTATTTTTAGGAACTATAGTTGTGCCTATATGGAATCCTCATTTCTCTGGATACAGTCATAATTTTCCCTAATAATTTTTCTCTTTTCTTTTCTTTTTCAATTTGTATCATTTCTACAAAATATTCTTTACATCCATGAAGTCTGCTCTGTTTTTGTTCTGTAACCATGTGACTCTTATTCCATTAATAAGCAGATCTTTCATTCATTTGTTGCATCATCCAGGGTGTTTTCAAATACAGCAACAACAAAAATAAAAATATGAGACCTACTTAAATTTAATTTTTTTAAAAAATCTGCACAGGAGAGGAAATTATCAACAGAGTAAACAGAAAACCTACAGAATAGGAGAACATATTCACAAATTCTACATCCAAACATAGGCTGAAGTCTGTAGAATTGACAAAGAGCTCCAACAAATCAGAAAAAAAAAATCAAAGTGGGCAAAAAATACAGAATTTTTTCAAAAGGATATAGACAAATGACCAACATAAAAAAAATTTTCAACATCTCTAATCATCAGGGAAAATTAAAACCATAAGAAGATACCACTTTACCCCATCAGAATTGCCATTGTTCACAAGTCCAAAAACAACCTGTGTTGGCATGGATGCAGGGAAAAGGGACTTTTTTTTTTTTTGAGACAGAGTCTTACTATGTCACCCTGGGTAGAGTGCTGTGGTGTCACAGCTCACAGCAACCTCAAACTCGTGGGCTTAACCGATTCTCTTGCCTCAAATTTCCAAGTAGCTGGGACTACAGGTGCTCGCCACAATGCCGGCTATTTTTTGTGGCACTTGTCATTGTTGTTTTCCTCAGGGGGTCTGGGTTCCAACCTGCCAGCCTCAGTGTATGTGGCCCATGCCCTAACAACTGTGCATTTCTATACACTATTGGTAGGCCTATAAATTAGGATTAATATAACCTTCTTAGAAGGCAGGATGGAAATTCCTCAGAGAATGAAAAGTAAACTTACTGTGCAAACCAGCAATCCACTACTGGAAAAGAAAATAGCTCATTGTATCAAAAAGACACCCACATGCTAATGCTCATCAAGCACAATTCACAATTGCAAAGACAAAGCAATCCACCCAAGTTCCTAACACCTGATAACTGGAAAAGAAAACGTGCCAATACATATATACCATGGCTACTACTCGGCCATGAAAAGGAATGAAATGTATTTCACAGCAACTTAGAGGAAACTAGAGACCCTTAAGCTAACTCAAGTATCTTAGGAAAGAAAAACAAATTCCACCTGTCCTCACTTCTAAGTGGGAGCTACCTGGGTTATGTGTGGTCACGAAGTTGCATGACAGACACTGGAAACTAAGCAGCTGGAGGAAGGGAAGGGAGCAGGGGATAAAAAATTATCGGGTACACTGGGCACTACTCTGGTAATGCGCTCTCTAAAAGCCACGACTTCAGCATTGTACAATTCATCCATTTAACAAAACTTTGTATTCTCTAAATCTCTCCAAATAAAAATAAATAATGATTAAAAAAAAGAAAGAAAAAGAATTGGCTTGAAATTTCCTTTAGAGTCCTGAAAAATTCTTACCCTTTTTATATTCCTCAACTACTGATATTTTTCGCTGATTTCATTTTTTTTGTATCACAGTGGTGCCTAGCATTCTATCTTGCTTGGTACTATACCAATATTTGAACGGAGAAAATTTGGTCTGTATCTCTATTTGTTCAACAAAAATATTTGAGTTTGGGAAAGTAGTTTGGGGGAGGAAAAGGTAGCTGGTAGGTTCAAATTTCAAAATTTTCCGCTGGATTTGTCTCGTGTAGATCTTCTTTAAATGAAGCCATATGTCTCCTTACACTTTGGGTGGTCTTTTGGGTTGAGTGTATCCACCAGGTGGGAGATCATTACGCCTCCCAACAGCAGTCGGAGTGTTCTCACTGCGCTGATTTACATTGCACTCCTCACGCTTCAGCTGCCTCCGCAAAGCAATTACAAGTTATTGCCACTTGATCTCTTTTCTCTCATGGTCTCACCTCCAGGCCATTTTTCTTGGTCACAGAGAAAAAATACACGTCAGCCCTACTATATACCTGTGATATGGTAATGGATCAAAATAAGGAAGTTCCTGCTAGTCTCCGTGGCCATCTCATCTGTAAACCTAAAAAGCTTCATTGCCTAGTTTTCCTTTTTCTTTTCCTTTTCAAGACCATTTCACTTTGCTTTATTCTAATTTTATCCAGTTGTTTTAGCTATTAGACAAATATTAGTAAAATTTATTCTTTATAACTGTGCCATTTATAATTTAATTGAACATGGAGCACTCTGTATTTCTATGTGTTTGTTTTAGAAAAATACAGAAAGATTGGGAAAAAGTCTATTTTCTTCTATCTTTACTCAAAGATCACATATAGCAATTTTAAGATCTTGCTTTAATACAACTATCAACTCTATTTGTTGTCAGATTCCGTCTGTTTATTTTATGAAATAACCATATCTCTCTTTATAAACTATAGAGGGAGTAATGTGGTATTAATCTATATATAAGTAAAACTTACATATTTTTCTATCTTCTAATCCTCCCCTTCATTCCTTAAAATGCAATAGATTGTAGTATACGTTTTCAAAATTAGTAGAACCTCACAGGCATCTTTTGCTTTCCTTTTTTGTCTTTCTGACAGGGTATTCTATCTAACCTGTTTCCATACCTTCTGTGTTATGGCAAAAGAAGAAAAAAAAATTAGCTCTTCAAAATTGCTGTCAATAACTTAGTTTATCTAAAAGTTCTTATTTTCTTAATTGCAGGTTATTTGGAGATACATGGTAAGCATTTGCAAATAGGCACATGGGTTCCCGAGTCCTCAGTTTTTAGAAACACCATTTATCTAATCAGGGAAAGACAGTCAGCAGGAAGTTTTATGAGTCTTAATTTAAAAAACTGAATGTTGTTATTTTGATTTCAAAACCTCACTTCACTTCCAAATCTTCCAGAGCATCTTCCTCTGAAGACCCACTGACACAATAATCACAGGCAGCAGAGTCATTGAGTGGTATGGACAACCACCTCCTCCCGGCCCACCGCAGCGCGTGTGCAGTTTAAAAGCTGACAGCCTGTGTTACAAGGTGCACAGAAATGCACCAAAACTGTGCTGCGACTCTGCGATAGAGAAGCACCTTCCCAAAGCACCCCCCCGTAAAACTACCAAGACATAAGACTTCCCAAATAACCTCACTGGTTTCTATGCATTTTCAGTTTATATTACTCTGTGTTTTAAATAGAGATTTAAAAGCACAAGCCATAAGGGATGGAAAAGCGTAATAAATGCTCATGTCTCGTTGCTCATATCCCAGAGTTATCAACATTTTGACCACCTTAGTAGTTCTTGTATATTTTGCAATTGTGCTGCCATGTGTTAAAGAGTACACAAGGCTATGCCATTTTTCCTATAAATTCCTTCATATGAATAGCTGACTGATAAGAATTTTAATTTATAAAACTGCAATGATATTTATCACATACCAGTGGCTAAATCATATAATCTCTCCCTCAGTTCACTCATCCTGGTTGGGATCACCATTATTCTAATTTCCCAAAACAAACCCCAACTAGTAGGTTTCCTTCCCTTTTGTTTTTATCTATTTCTTAAAGGGAAGCAGCTGTGGTCTTTCGGAAAGCAAACTGGATCGTATTACTCCTAAGGTTAACATTTAAGAGCTGTCTGTCACTTTCTCAATAAGGACCCGATTCTTTAATATGCTTAATATGCTTCATATGGTAATTCATAACTTGGTTCCTGATTACTTCTCCTGCTTTGTCTTAAAACGGATTTAATCTAATGGCAGATTAACTGATATTTTCTCTGCTATGAGCCCTTGGCTGTCTATATAAGCTACCCCTAGGCTGACAGGATTGTCTTCCATTCTTGTTACTCCTATAGACTTAACTCCTCCTACAGAATATATTAACTGGCATCCCAAGGTCTGCTTATCTTTTCCTTCCAGTGCTCTTAGTACATTATAATTACCTTGGCAGTTACCACAATGCAAATCAAGGTCTTAATCACTTGTTTGCATTTTTTTTTTTTTTTTGAGACAGTCTTACTCTATTACTAGCCTAGAGTGTCATGGCATCAGCCTAGCTCACAGCAACCTCAAACTCTTGAATTCAAGCAATCCTCCTGCCTCTCACTGATGATTAGCTGGGACTACAGGTACCCACCACAACACCAGCTAAGTTTTCTATTTTTAGTAGATACAGTGTCTCACTCTTGCTCATCCTGGTCTTGAACTCTTGAGCTCAATCCATTCTCCTGCCTTGGCCTCCCAGAAGGCTAAGGTTACAGGTGCAAGCCACCATGACTGGGGGCTTTTTGTGTCATTCTTAATTTACTTTTAACCCTATAACAGCTAATTAATCTGTAGACTTGGTTGGCCTTTCTTTCAAAACAATTTCAATATGCATTCAGTTCTCTGCATCTCTACTGCTACTAACTTAACCAAGTACTGCTATGTCGTAATTTAATTCCTAGTCTTTTTGCTTCATTTCTTACTTTAATTCTACAAATATTATCCACAACATTATTTTTTTTAATATCTCAAGTGATCTTGCTTTAAAATAACCAGGTTATTTTAAAATCTTTTGATTATTGATTGGTCTTGGATTAAATTACATTTTTCTCGTGTAACCTGTGTGGCTTTTGCCTACTTATTGTTTTATGTCATGGTGCCATTCTTTCATAATATTCAAGCAACACAAGTTTTCTTTGTTCCTGAAAAATGTTGAGGTGACATTTTGGTCAATATTAATGAACTGCAAATCCTGCTTTCTGTCTAAATTGTTATGCTAACTACTTTTACAAAGATGGCCCCTTCCTTTCTTTCACATTCAAGCTTACCATCAAGGAAGTCTGCCCTGAGTTCTTCCATTTTTCTCAATCCATTGTTGTGTTTGTGCCTATTCAACTTATAGACTAAACTATAATTAGTCTTTCTCTCTTTGTGGATATTCTGTGAGTCCTAAAAATGAAAGTGTACTTTCTTTTACTGAGAGGTGGGGGGAAGGTCTGGATTAGCACAGTTCACCAGAGGAAAAAGAGTGGGAATGTGTAGAAAGACATTTATTATGAGGAACTGGCTGGTGAGTCCAGAATCTGTGTGGGCTGGAACGCTGGAGACCAGGAGAGCTTTGTTGCAGTCCACTTGAATCCAAAGTCCATCCGGCTGGAAGTGCAAAAGGATGGATGTTCCAGGTCAAGTTTGAGGACTCTCTATTGACAAATGGCTCCATTGCCTCCTTAACTGGGGGAGAGTTTGCCTTTTTATTCTATTTGGGCCTTCAACTGATTGCATGAAGCTAATACACATTTTGGATGTCAGTCTGCTTCACTCAAAGGTCACTCATGTAAGTGCCAATATTATCCAAAAGGCACTTTTAGAGACTTGTCCAAAATAATGTTTCATCAACTATCTGGGCACAGTGGCCCAGCCATACCCATAATGCTTATCTTCACTTTTGAAAGTGAAGAAAGAGGTGCATTACCTTGAAAGAGGTGCACTGAGATGTCTATTGCTACTATGTTCATTATTTTCTCTTGCATCTCCTATAGTTTCATATTTATAAATTTGGGACTTTGCTGATTTTAGATAAATGTTTATTAATGTTCAGTGACCGTGACCTCTGTCTCCATAGATTCTGGACTCACCAGCCTTCATAAAGTAGGTGCCAGTTCCTCATAATAAATCATAGTATTTAAATATTACATTCATTTCTTTCTTTTTTTTAATCTTCTACTTAAACATTTCAGAATGTTATTGATCCTTTAAAAAACGCCCTCTTCCTTTTAAATTAACTCACTATCCTTATCTTGATTAGCCTCAAACATGGTTTAGTTTGATTTTATTTATCACTAAATTGTGTGTATCATTACTTAATAAAATCTACTAAAGATTAGAAAAAATTCTAGCAAAACTTATAATAATGAAACAAAAAGAATTAGAGATTTAAACCTACTAAGAATGCCATGGCCTGCCAATTAGCTGGGTATGAGGCTTATCAGGGAAATCTATACTTTTGACTAGAAGCACAATTTGCTAATGCAGGAAGCAAAATAATGAAAGAAGATTAGATCACATTATTTTTTTTTTCTTTTTGCAAAAGGCAGGGTATGTGAAAATTCTTAGAAAAACCCTCTCTACATAGTCACATTTAGTTTTCCAAGGATGATTTGGTGTTTTGAAGATAATTACCATTGTTCTATGATGACCGCAACATAGGATAATTAGCTGTTTAAGCTTGACAACAATTTCCCTTTTCAGTACAGCCCTCTTGATGTACACTTTCACTGTTTGTTTGTTTATTCTTTGGTAGCTTGTACTATAATATAATCTACTTGTCTCATTTAGTGGTATAACACATACAGTCTCAACTTTACCTGGTGGATTATCTCGACTGATGGCTACTTTTGTTGATGTGCATTTTCCTCGAATATATTTGAGTATTACTTTATGTTTTATGTTTAGCCTTTCAAATATCATTAAGTGTGTCACTTCTGTGCAGAATAGTGTTATACTTTGCTCTGATAGTCAGTCTGAAAATGTTTCCTTTAATTGATCGAGTCTACTTATCTTATCTGCGTTATTCATATAGAGTCTTTTACTATGTGTTTGTTCTGTACTTCTTTAGAAAAGTATACTTTTTGTTATTAGAAATGTTTGTATGTACATTCATATAATTATGTGTATACTAACAATTTTATAAAATGTCTTTTTTCACTTTTGAATAGTGTTTATTTTGCTAAAAATATTTATATTATCCTTTTCTGAGTAATTTTGGCTGTTTGAAGTTCATTTAATAGATTATTCTTAGGAAATCTCAAAAGTAACATGTTACATGAGCTTTTTGTGTTTATGTGGCTTTCAAATTTGAAAATCAGTGAGTTTAGATAACTCCTTAACTCACAATTTATTTTCTTAGAAATCATAAAAAGGTCCCTTGCTGCCTTCTGGCATCAAATGCCAATGTTGAAAGTTATGATGACCTAATAAGTTTTGTTTGTTTGTTTGTTTGTTTTTGTTTTATTTTTATTTTTTAGAACTATCTTGATCTTCTTGTCTGTCTGCAAAGAGTACTTAATAGTCCATTTCAACATTTAACTTCACTTAAAAATAACTTTAGTGATTTCAACTTCTATTATTTTTTCCAAACACAGTATTCGCATAGTATTTGAGTATTACATTCATTTCTTGCATTTTTTATTACATGCTATATCTGTCTTCTGGGAAAACCTTTTACCTTTCTATGTTTATTGTTCCGTTAAAGCATTTTTCTTCTTTTGATTTTAATTATCCTTAAGATATTTCTGCAGTCTTTTTCAGGGTTGTTTTCCTTCTCATTGATCTTACTTTCTAAACTGGTACTTTTTATGTTTCTCTTTCTAATTCTTTCATGAGTACAATGACTGAATTTCTGCATATTACTAATTTTGATTTTTTTCTATCATGTACATCATGAATTTTTTTTCTAATTTCTGTTAGTATATTTTGAAACTTTAAGGTAAAATCTGTATTGTATTTTTTTGCTGTTTTTTTCATGTGGAGATACTGTAGGATGTTAATTCTCCATTATGTGTTTGTTTTCTCCATAGATTTAAGTAGAGAAACCAATGGAATTATTTTTTTCATGGGTTTTTGTGACAAAATATTTATTTTTTTGCATCCTTCACTAGTGATAGTTGAGTTGCATCAAGATTAACTTAATGGCAATAACTAAAATCTTAAGATGTGATTTTTGTTTTGTAGTCTATAGAAAAACAAAAATTAGCATAGATTATTTTTATAATAAAGAGTCATTTCGGTTTAGTTATGTGGAACTTTTAAATGATACATGCAACTGTGATTAACATTTGAAATGTTGGAAATACTTCAAAAAAGAACATGTCTAACAACTGAAATATGCTACCTAGAAAATTGTGAGAAAAAAGTCATTCAAAAACCAAATAAATTTCAGAATTCTAATTCCTTGGACATGATGAGAGACCTATAGATTTTTCGTGAGGATTTAGCCTTAAAGAAAACAACTACCTATGTGAATTATAATTTGTTTATTAAATTTTGTGTTGTTATTCATGAATTTCATGGATAGTAGATAGATAGAATACAGTGAAAATTTGCTGCACTTTATGTAGACTAATGCTAATTTTAATAGCCTAAATAGAGTTCCACTGATAATTATTGAAATATAAATATATACATGGTAAAAATCTTAATAAAACTAAATATTTTGTGTTTTAATTACATTAAATAGCACATTAAATGGTCTTACACATTTGGATAATTGTTAAGTAGAAAAAACTTCACCTTGCTAGTAAGTCGAGTTTACCTGTTTAATTTAAAGGTGAATGTGGCATGCTATATTCATGCCCTAACCTTTTTATTCTTATGACCCAATCTTAGTCTCATGATAATATCTGAACATGACAGATACCCATTTTCCAGCTTCGCTTGACCAGTTCTAGTCAATGAGACATAAAAGCAGAACTCCTGACATGAACTTCTGGGAAATATTTTCCCAGAAAATACAGAGATGTGAGGTGAATTCATGCACATCTTGACAGGTCCCTCACTTGACCTAAGATGTAACGTGTGGTGTATATACAGGAATCCCATGAAAAGAATGAAATAAACATGAGGAAGGAAAAAAATCATCTAGGGAGAGCATAGAAATGGAAGATGGCTCCAGATGGCACCGTCAAGCCACCTAATGAAACACTGCAACAACCTATGCTAGTATTCCCTTTATTGAAGTCATAAAATATCTTTATTGTATAAAACATTGGCAATAAGTTATTCTGTTTTTATCCCCCCCCAAAACATCTTAACTTATATACTAATATCTTGGTTTTGAAATATTATTTTTTTCTAATTCTGAAACTTATTATTCTTAAACTTGAGACATTACCTTACAAATGCAAATAATGTAACCTAATTGCATGTACTATCATATTAACCGGAATGGTTTTTATTTTATTTATTGGCTCAGGTTCGTTGAGGGTACAAAGATTTAGGTTACACTGTTTGCATCTGTTAGGTAAAGTCCCTCTTATCATTGTGCCCCGCCTCCAGGAGGTGTGCCATACACTGCAACACCCCATGCCCCACCCCCGTCCACTCTCCCCATTCTTTGTTCCCTCACCCCCTACCTTGAATTGATTTGAGTTTTTCTCTTATGTTCGTATGTATTAACTCTTCTGCCAGCTTCATATTAGAGACTACATTGGATTCTTGCTTCTCTAACCTGAAGTTGAAAAAATAAATTAATAAAACTTATTCTGAAATTTTCAGTAAGATAAAATAAACATGTGGCTATATATTACTTAAATGCCTTTGACCATAACTTTATTCCAAAATAGGAGAACAATTCAGTTATATATAATAATTCAGTAAATACCATATATGATATAAAACACTATTAGAAACACAGAAGTATTTGTAAAACAAAATTTATTTTTAATTTTTCAAGAACTTCAGAGGAATGTGACTTCCAAGTGCACCTTTAGAAATTAAATTTCTGTAAAGAAAAGAAAAAAAAATTCCCATGCTTCAGATGTTTTAATGCTTGTGAGAATATTCTGTCATTGGCCATATTCATTAAATATTTGGCCATAAAAAATAGTCCTGGGCAGTAATTTAAATAATTGTCTGTGCCATTGCCCAGAAAGCTGCTCCTTCTTTTCAGAGTTGCTGACAGTACGCTTGTAGCTTCTGGATCAAATTATTTCTGATGTATTATATTTATCCCTCTACCATGTATCTTTCTCCTTTGTGTATTCTCCAAATTTCTGTCACCAATTTTCTTTGTAAATAATGCTGTATCTGATTTTTGTCACAGATTTCTCAAAGTGTCTGGTTTGCTAACATCATAACTTTCTGTATCATTATGTCTGAGTAATTAGTCTATATACATATCATGAGCTGAATTCTGAGGGTCCAGGGAAATACATGCCTATCAATTGAACTTCTTGATCAGCAATTTTTGGAAAAGGTTTTCTGTGGCTTTTGGAAATGGTACATTTTAAGATCTGAGAAAAACCCAATTAGCTTTGAATCCATAGATATTATTGAGAACTATTTCAAAGTAGGGAGTATTATTTAATTCTCATTCTTGTGTTTTGTTTTATATTACAGTTTTCTTAACCAAATCCCAGTTATCCATATTACCACGCTGAGTGATGCTGTCTATTCTCTTCAAAGCATTTGGAGAGATGGAGTCAGTTATGGATACTATTGTATTATATCTTAACATATGTGATCCTAAAGGTTACCCTATGATGAAAAATTGTGCATAGAAAAAATAAAATAAGGAGAAACTCCTCAGAAATATTTTCAATGGCACATGTGCATACACACAATATAGGCAGTAACCAAATATAAAGTAAAAATAAAATCCCAAGTCCTTGTCAACTATATGGATCCCCTTTTGGCAAATGGGAGTCTGGACAAAACTTAAAACTGAATCCCTGGACATGAAGTCCACAGAGGTTGAACACATCTTGTTCAGCATGTCCCTTTTGGAGTTCAGATAAATTGCAAAATCTACCTAAGGCCAGGCAAAGCAAAGGTTAAGTTACCTGTAGGCTACGCCTTTGCTGAGAAGATCTCTCTAAATATACTGCAGATAGCTAGCTCTCTGATTAGCACTGAGGTCCCTGTCTGATCTGTAGCCTATTAGGAAAAATTGTCTTCCATGAAACCAGGGCCTGGGTGATGAAAAGGTTCTAGTCTGTGGCTTGTGAAGAACTGGGTCACACAGCAGGAGGTGAGAGGAGCTGAGCAGTGGGTGAGGAGCAAAGCTTCATCTATATTTACAACCACTTCATCCATCCATGGTGTCACCACCTCCTGCCCCCCCACCCATTCTCACCCTAACTGTGGAAAAATTCCACAGAACTGGTCCCTGATGCGAAAAGGTTTAGGGGCCACTGGATTGGCAAATTCCCCTGTCTTAAATCAATCATTCCTTCACCTACTCCAAGTTCTCATCGGTTCTCAACCTGTGGGTTGCAACTCCTTTGAGGATCAAATGACCCTTTCACAGGGGTCACCTAAAGCCATAAGATACATCCTGTACAAATACAGGTGCATGAAAATAATTTTATGGTTGGGAGTCACCACAACATGAGGAACTGTATTAAAGGATCGCTGCATTAGGAAGGTTGAGAACCATTGCTTTAGACAAAGCTTGATTCCTTTAACCATTTGAAAGTCAAAGTTTCTCTGGCTTGTAAGCCTTTTTAGCAGAAACCAAGGTATACCTTCCAAGTATTGATTTATGATTTTATATGCATGTCCTGTCTCCCTAAAATGTGTAATACCAAACTATTACCTGACAGCCTCTGACCACTTATTCATGGTGTCCTGGATTTGTGGATCCACTGACTGGTGATCAAATATATTCCACTCAGAGTAGACCATTTTAAGTAGCATTCGAATGGGGGAATGGGGGGATATCCAGGATGGTTTGTTTTCTCATAACCCTGAATCCCTCCTACCATTGATTTAGGACTGTATAATTATTTACAGAGTTTTTGGTGTTACTATTAACTCAATAATAATGGTATTTACTCATTGCTAAGGTTTGGATGTGCCCCCTAGAACTCAATAGGAACTCAGTCTTCAGTACAATAGTTTTGGTAGGTAGAGCCTAATGGGAGTTATTTAGAAATAGATTAATGCCGCTAAATATAAAAAGGGGCTTTAAGGAATAAATTTTCTCTTTTCTGTTCTTGCCCTACCACCCTCCCCCAAGTGACGACGTAGCAGGAGGCCCTAACAAGATGCAGGCTCACGACTCTCCCTGGCTCCAGAGGTGAGCCACTACATTTCTGTTTGTCATAAACCACCCACTCTCTGGTATGAAGTTATAGTAGCATGAAATGGATCAAGAAAGGAATTAGTACCAGAGAAGTAGGACACCGCTATGCCAAATACCTGAAAATGTGAAAGCAGCTTTGGAGCTGGATAAGGGTAGAAAGGCAGGAAGAATTTAAGGAAGGAGGGAGAAAAATCCTGTATTGCCATGAACAGAGTATTAAGAGCAGTTCTTTAAGGGTTCAGAGGGAAAGGAGAGCTGTAGAGAAAGTCTGAAACTGAGGAATTTCTTATGTGGACATGAACAGGATATTCAAGGAAATAAAGATATTCAAGGAAATTCTGATGCGGTTCAGGTGTAAATGAGGAACAAGGTACTAGAAACTGGAGTAAAGACCATCCTTGTTATACAGCAGCAAAGAACTGGGTTGAATTGTGTCTATGCCCGAGGGCTTTATGGATGACAGAATTTAAGAATGATGAACTACGGTATCTGGCAGGAGAAATCTCAAAGAGCAAAGCATCCAAGGGGCTTTGTGTCTTCTTTTAACTACGTGTAGTAAAATGTGAACAAATGATTTAAAGACAGAAGTTATAATCAAAAGGGAAGCAGATACAGAGATTTGGAAAATTCCTGGCCTGATTATTTAAAGAATGCAAAGGCATGTTTAGGAGAGAAAACCAAAAGTGTGGCCAAGTGATCCTTCAATAAAGAGGTTAGTATAGCTAGAAGGAAACCAGGTGCAGTTTGTTACACCAAAGGCAGAATGACTCCGAAGGCATTTCAGAGACCTTCAAAGCTGCCACTTCCATCAGAGGCCCAGAATGTTAGAACCATGAATGTAGAAATTTTTCAAGGGAGAGAGGGTCAGGGCCACTGTGGCATCTTGGGGCTTCCTACTCAGGGCCACCTGAGGCCTCTGCTCCCTACATGTCATTGCTGCACTCATTAGCCACCCAGCTTGCCTCAATCAGGGCCAGGTGCACACCCAGCTGCCACTCTAGAACAGCATTTTTCAACCCTTTTTATCTCATGGCACTCTTGAATCCATAGTTTCTGTGTCCCACTGAAATTATGTTGATTTTAAAAAAAGTTAAAAAAAGAATATACTTACTATGCTTTTAAAATAATTAATGATCTTGAAAAATTTTCACACCTAAGATCCTATCATGGCACACACAGATTTCAACACCGGTTGAAAACTCACTGCTCTGAGATGTATGATCTATAAATCTCACTGGTTTATACATGGTCCACGCAGTTCTAATTCTGCAGGTGTGCAGAATGCGTGAGTTGTAGTGGCTTGGGTGTCTCTGCCTAGATTTTAAAGGATGCTGCAGAACTCTGCCAGAGACATGGAGCCACCACGGAGTCCCCACTAGGGCAATGCTGAATGGCTGTGGGGGTAAGGGCAATCAGACTCGCAGAACTCTAGGGTCACCAGTCTGTAACACCAGCCTGGGGAAGGAGCATGCAGGAGACAGCAGCCTGTGAGAGCCCCTGCCTGGGCTGAGCTCAGCAAAGACACAGCAGCAGGTTTGCCTGAGGCCTGGAGGCCCAGCTCAAACACCATCGCTTCTGAATAATGGGGAATAGGCTCAATGAAAATTATTCTCAAGCCTTAGCTTTTCCTGTTGTTTGACCTATTGTGTTTTGGACTAGATTGAAAACTGTTACTCACTCCTTCTTGCCCGCTTCCTTTCTGGAAGAGAAATGTCTGTCCTATGTCTATCCCACCATTGCATTTTGAAAACACACAACTTGTTTTGATATTTCAGGCTCACAGTAGGAGGAGAATTTGCCTTAGAATGACTCAGACCTTGAATCTCACTCAGGATGTTTTGATGAGACTTGGGAATTAGACTTTAAAACTGATGCTGAAATGAGTTGAGCCTTTGGGAGCTTGGGAGATGAAAGAGATGTATTTTGTTAGAAAGACATAAATTTTTGAGGGCAGAGGAATAATGGTGTGGTTTGGTGGTGTTTTTTGGAATTTGTGGGCAGGAAACATGATCCCCAGTGCAAGTGTTGGGAAGTGGAGCCTAGTGCGACATCTTTAGGTGGTGAGGGCTCCGCCCTCTTGAGTAGATTCATGCTTTTACCAAAAGGGCTCCTTGGAGAGGGTTTGCTCTTTTGTGTTCTTGCTCTTCTGTCTTCCCTTATGTGATGAAGCAGAAAAAAGAACCTTCCCAGATGGCAGCACCGTATCTTGGAATTCCCAGCCTGCAGAACATGAGCAAGTAAGTTTTGGCTCATCATAAATTACCCACTCTCAGATATTCTGTTATAATGACTCGAGATGGACTTGGACCCACATGTTATATGATTTAGACATGCACAAACGCTGTAAGAAATATGACATTTCTCTTTGAGAAATCCCTAAAATTTGTTTGTAAATGTCTTTGTCAGTTGTTTGTAACTTGCAGCTTATAAGTTGTGAAATGATGGTATACATGAAATCAAGGGCAAAGTTACATTGCATAACAGCACATTTAAAAGGGCATGGCTTACAATGCATGATAAAATTCAGGGTGTGGTAGGTGTGTGATGAATGTTTGTGTGTGTGTGTGTGTGTGCATGTGCACACATTTTTGTGTATCTCTAGAAGACTGAATTCCACTAGGTGCGATTTTCTCTATTATTAGTATTTTATGGACAAAATTACACAAAAGCGAATGCAAAATTTGCCTTATGCTCAAAGTATTTTCTAACATATTAATCATATGGAACCAAATTTTTGTGTTCAATAAAAGTACTATAGATGAATAGATTGTATAGAGAAATCCCACATTCCTAAACATTGAGTAATTTAATAAAATGAATGGGGAAAAAAATGTTTTCATAGAAACTCAGCTTGAAAACTGATGCTAAAAAAAATGTTATTTATATTGGGCTGACAGAATATAAAAATTAAAGGAGCAGCTTATCTTAACACGCCTAGGCATTCTTATTGTTTCATATGTATCCTTGATTCCTTGTTTCACTTTAAACATATCAAATTTGAAGTTTCTATTTTGCATTATGAATGTACTATATGTAAGAAAAAAGGAAATTCTAATTAAGAAGATAACTTCCCAAGAAAAGTTGTATTGCACCGACATCTTACAATAAATAGATAAATTTTTCTTTTGGTGAATATAAAATGTATTACATATAGTTCTTTTCATAATTTTCTTCCTTCAACACTTTTTGGCATACTAGTCCTATCATATTGGTTATGCTTGAGTATGATATAGTATAATTAGCTGTAGCTCTTTAGAGCAAAAACCCCATAACATCCATCATCTATCTCAACAAAATTTTGTTTCTCTTTTAGGTCTCTTTTCATGGGAATTTGCACCAGTATCTTTGAGCACTTTCCCCAAGTTACAGGATCTATAGTTTCCAAAATTAGATATTTCTTCTATCTTATAAAATGCATCCTCCACATTCACTGTGGCCTGAGGAAAGACTGTAGGATGTGAGGATAGTTTTATGGCCTAGAAGTGCTAACTGTTCCACCCAAAGCTCATCAGCCAGAATCAAGTGATTCTTTGCTTATGTCATAAAAATTTTGAAAAGGCAGATTTATATAATTGCTGTATTTTGAAGTTCATAAACAAATAATACATACATAAATGATACACCAATCTCTTTTAAGCCCTTTTGCATACTAATGCAATTATTACAAAAATCCTCTAAAGTTGAGGCCATAATTATCACTATTTTTCAGACAGACAATCTAAAGAATCAACCAGGAGAAACAATATGCTTAAATTTATAAAGCTTGAAGCTATTTACCCAGATAAAAATAAATGATAGTCTTAGAATTCATGTTTCTCAATTATCAATACTGATATTTTAGTAAAATGTATAATTTATTCCAAGTTTTTTATTTTTGACTAGAGCTGCTTGACTATTATTTTAAAATTTTGTATAACTTTCCAGTATCTGTGTTTGTTTTTTGGTTCTCTCCCATGTTTAATTTAGTCAGACTTTAAAGATTTTTTATCAATTTTAACTAATGTTTATAACAGAAACATTTTCTAAAACTGCAATTTACCTATATATCATTTGAAAAGTTAGATTCAGCTATGCACCAAATATCATAACAGGATACATAAAAATTAATACAAGATAATATTAAAAGTGGAGTTGAAAATATCCCTAAATGTAAGATAGATGAGGTGGTCAAAAATAAGTGGATACAGAGAATCCAAATTCTAGTGTAAAAGATCTTACATGCACACACACACTCACACACTCACACACACTCATACCCCTTGTTTGGAAGTCGCCCTGGTGTAGTTCTGACTATTTTTCCCCAGTCACCATAATTCATTCCCACTTACTTACATTCAACATTTTCATTACAAGATATTTTTTATACACAAACATAAGGAGTTGGTTTCCTGAATTTCTCATAAAAATGTTGCCATCATTTTTGATGCTAATTTTATGTCTAGTAATCTCTTTATCCATTCTAAAGACTATGACAGGAACAAATTACTAAATTCAAAGTATACAAAGATTTTGTCAAGATAATTGCCTTTTTCCCAAGGCATTTCTGTTTGAGAAGGTACCGAGCTTGGGGAATATAAATTGTTCATGACACTAAGAATGAATTATTAATTTGGGAGTTCATATGGATGCTTTATAGGAGTTATAGGTCACATAAATACCCAAAAGTGTGTATGTACTCAAAAAATCATTGCTCCTCAGGGATATTGAAAATTAATGGGTTTGTAAGTTCATAATTTTTTTTAAAAAATAAGGACATGTAGTAATTAGAAAGCTGCTTTATTTTTAGTTTGTATACAAATATGTGTTGTGTAACTAATGTAAAGAATAGGGTGGCTTTAATTAAGTATTGAAAGACACTAAGAATTGCTCTGTTTGCTAGAAAAAATATTTTATGTTCTGTATCCAAGTATTCTTATCAGCAATCTGCTTTCTTCTTCATTTGAGAATTTAGAGTTCCTTTTATCAGCATTCAATTGGATGACTTCATGAATATGGACTGACAATGAACAGTCCTTTCAGAAGGACGGCCAAAGGAAATTTGGTGAGTCAGCTCATTCAGATTCAACTTCACTCTGAGAAACCACATCTCACTGAGATTCTCTCAATGGTGACCCCTCCAGAGAAATAAATACATTTCATAGGATTAACTTTATGTGATAGAACAATTATCTCCATCTTGTGCGACCCTGTATCTTTACTGTTACTTCACACATGTTTTTTACAAGTGTTATAGAAATCTGACTGAGTAAGAGTACATTTGTCATTAACAATAGTAATACAAAAATACACTAAAGAAAAGTAACTGCTAAACAATTCCTTAATGTCAGCCTTTGCCCCTCATTTGCATATGTTTTGAATATGAATAACATACACATTTAGCACAACTCTCTGCACTAAATGCATTAAGTGTATTATGAACTTAGTAGCTTTACAATGGTCCTGAAGATTTTACATTATTAATATTTTGCATATAAGAAAATTAAGGTTAGAAATTTGTCCCAGAACCACCTATAACAAGTGACCATCAGCATTTGAGCCTAAATCTGTAACTCTAGTGTTCACTGCAGTGTGCAGAGATTATTTAAATTCAAAAACCCAGGCCAATGCAAATATTCAAAGCAAAATTCTTAAACTTGTATTGATTAGCTTCTATTCTAATGGAACACTTTATATGTTGCTAAATTTTTATTAAATGTATTTGCTTTTTTGCTTCAGATTAAGAGAAGGGTACATATGTTTAGGTTCTATTGTCTGCATGTGTTAGGTAGAGTCCAAATTTTGGATGACCCCTTCCCCTAGGAGGTGGGCTACATACCCCTACATTGTGTCCATTAGGTGAGAGCTTACTAAACTCCGCCTCCTCCCCATCCCCTTCTTGAATGTAATTGTGTTTTTCTCTTGTGCAGGTGTGTGGTTGTTCATTTACTAGTTTCAACTTAATATTGAGTACGTGGGATGCTTGCTTTTCCATTCTTGTGGTACTTCACTTAGGAGGATGTTCTCCAATTCCATCCAGGTAAATACAAAAGATTATACAAAATCCATCTTTCTTCATAGGCGAATAATATTCCATGGTATACATTTACCAAAGTTTATCCATTTATGGGTTGATGGCCACTTTGGTGGTTTCCACATCTTGGTGATTGTGAATTGAGCTGCTACAAACATTCCTGCACAAAAGACTTTAAGGTAAAATGATTTTTTTTCTCTAGGTAGATACCTAGTAATGGTATTATGGAATCAAATGGAAGGTCTACTTTTAGCTTGTTAAGGATTCTCCATATGTCTTTACAAAAAAAAAAAAAAAACGGTTTTAATTTGCAATTCTACCAACAGTGTAGAATTGTTCCTTTCTCTCCACAGAATTGGAGCATTGCAGCTTGGGGACTTTGAGATGTGGGCTATTCTTACTAAAGTTAGGTGATATCTCAAGGTGGTTTTGACTTGCCTTTCTCTGCTCCTTAAGGATGATGAGCCTTTCTTCATGTGTTTGTTGGCCATTTGTCTGTCTTCTTGAGAGAAGTTTCTGTTCATGTCTCTTGCCCAGTGATTAATGCTGTGTTTGCTCTTAACCCTTTGTCAGATTTATAACATGCAAATATCTTCTCCTATTCTGAATGTTGTCTGATTTAGCTGTGTCCTTAGCTGTGCAGAAGCTTTTTAGCTTGATCTGGTCACATTTATTTATTTTTGGTTTCTACGTTCACGTCAGTAAAGTCAATGAAGAAAAATAATGACGTATAGGCTCATATAAATGCCTTGATCATTTCATTCTAATGTTACCATTTCTCACTATAAAACTCATATAGTGAGAAATATTATAATTACCACTTAAAAATGATACATATATAAACAAATAAACAAATTAAAAGTTGTAATAAAATTTGTAGCGTTGACTAAGTAAAGGGTTTCTTTCAGAGTCAAATAAACATGGTAGATTACACATATCATTTTCTTAGCTTTGGCTTTTTATTTTCCAATTAAAATCAATTGCATTGATTTTAATATAAAATTGCTTATAAATGTAAGTTTATCTCTAGGAATCATAATCTACTTTAATAAGATGATATAAATGCAAATTTATCTTTAAAATAAAATGAATTATAATGGTGCCTCATAAACGTTAATCAGCTTTTACCATACTGATTGCATTTTCTTTGTCTTCCTGAATTTCTATGATTATTACATTTTCTGTGAAATGTGCCATTATTGCTCACAATGCCCCTTATGTTGTTCTTAAATGTGCTAATTTGTGTGTATTCTTGTATATATATTCGTGTATCGACACGCACCTGGGACCTATGTCTTTGCTTCTAGATGTGTATTTGTGATTGATATGACTTTACTTCTCATTTACTCATTAGCTCATTGTATTTCTGGACATTATATAGTTCAGTCCCCAAAATTTATCACTTCGTTAATGTGAAAATATTATTCTAATATGAAGTAGATCTTCAAGGGAAAAATATAGGAAGCAGAGAAAAAATGTGGAAGATTGGTAAATGTCAGGAGAATTTGGCATTTATAGGCAGCTATGCAGGTAATTCTATATTAAATATTAAAGAAAGGAGAGATATTCAATATTACATATTGAGGAAAGAAATGGGTAAAGTCTATATGGAAATAAAACACTACCAATATAATAAAAAGAACAAAAGTCTCTAGGAATAAAACAATTTTGTGTAACAAGAGTATATAAAGCATTTTCAGAGACTCTTAGCTTAATATAAAAACAGATGGAATATACTTCAGTGCTTCTCAAAACTGCTTTTACCAACCAATATTTTAAATAATAAAAGATAGGAAGTTCAGACACCACTGCAGGAATATTTTTAAAGTATAGAATAAAAATGTATGATTGTTTACAATACTCACTCTTCTCTTACTATGATCACGGCTTTATTTACCTTTAGCAATATTAATGACCTTGAACTTTTCTTTAAATGGTCTTTTCTACACATATCATAGTTGGAGGAATGAAACAGACTTTAGAAGTCTACTGCTTCAGTATTTAAATACTGTCTGTCTGGATCTTGCTCTGCACACATTCTTGAAGCCTATATTGCAGGTTATTACTGAATATAGAAAAATTAGTGCGTGTGAAAGTTGTCAGGATCAAATGGAGTCCCTTGAGTTTAAACACCATATAATGAAACTGGGATAGCCATGAAGGGTTGGTTGTCATTCATGACACTGAGAATAGGAGCTATCATAAAAGACTCAACAAAAACTACAACTTGCACAAGAGTCATTGCAACCTCTGTAAAAAAAGTTGCCCAGTAACTGCCTGTCTACCACTGAACTGAAGCCCCACCCCACCCCCGTGACTTATCTTTTAGCCAAGGATAGTCATCTCAAGATTGTGGCGTAATCCCGCCCCATTTTCTTTTTAAGAGCTGTTTTCCTTTACCTCCCCAACTATACGTCTAGTTTGACACAGGTATCCCAATTGAAATGACTATTCTTGAGTTCACTCATCTGCTTTTAGAGTCTCCTTTTCTGTGTGTAGGTTAGGTTGACATAGGAACAAAAAAATTTCAAATTTTCAGAATAAAAGTTACCAAATATAATGCCTAAGTTCCAGTAACTTAAAGCCTCTGAATAAGTTAGTTTGGAATGGAGCCACCCACTCCATAGAAAACCCTGGTTGGCTTATATCCAAGAAAGCTGAATGTGAGAGGCCAGAACAGCTGGCTTGCCCTGGGCTCCTGATGATAGATCCATCTACCATCAGGACTGCCTCCTCTCCCTGCCTCCTCTCTTTCAGGGCTGCCTCCTCTCTCACACAACTGGCCCCATTCTGAAGGGGGCCATCATGCTGAGGAGGAAGCCCTCCCTGATGAAACCCCAGGGAAGTTCTCTGCATTTACATCTTTTTAGTGACTAGCCTATGCCATCTGGATCTTGGGCACTCAGTAATGTCAGAATGAACAACATTGGATTTTCCTAAATTTGCAAATCCTGAAAATTACCTGGGGACTAATGGGGCTCCTGAACCCAAATACACTCAGGAGAAAGACCTGGGTATCTGTTTCATTAACAAGCATCCTAGATGGCTATCGTGTTCTATTTGGGAGAAGAAAAATATCTAACTCTAGCTCCTTTTATCCCTTCTTTCCTAAGAGGGGAAAATACTTACAAGTACTGATGAGATATTGAAGTCCAGTGGTCCAAGATTGCTTAAAGGCTGAGATCTAATCAGAGGATGACTGATAACTTCCCTTCCCTCCAAAATGTATTATCTTGCTTTTAAAGACTTATTTACTGTATTTTTTTCACCAAATATATCATGTGTGGCTTTCATACAAAATTTACAAAACATTATAAAAAGCAAAAATCACAGTCGGAGGAGAAAACCAGTATCAGAATCAGTCATAGATGGTAGAAATGTTAGAAATATCAGACCAGAAACTTAAAATAACTATTAATGATATTAAATAAAGGCTCTAGTGGAAAAAGTTTACAACATGTGAGAGGATGCGGGTAAGGTAAAAGAGATGGAAATTCTAAGAAAGAATAATAAGGAAAGGTTAAATATCAAAAATACTGTAACAGAAAGAAAGAATACCTTTGACGCGTGATTGAGTCATGAGGGGTGTGCCCTTGGAAACAACAAAGATCTGGGCCGTCACCAGCCAACACGGTGATCTTGAACTTCTAGCCCCAGGATTATAAGAAAATAAGTGTCTATATTTTATAAACTACTCAGTCTCAGGTATTTTGTTATAGCAGCACAAAGGGACTAATGTAATGGGTAATGGAAAAAAGTCTAATATAAACAAAAGCCATCCTTGGTGTCAAGATCTCTGTATTAGTTTTCTGAGGTTTAAAAGCCTCGGCTCCTATTTGAGCCACAAACGTAATATTTAAAGATTTATTCAAAGTCTTCAAATATTATAAATGTATATAAATGAGTATAAAATTTACTCTTTAAAAGGAAAATACATATTAAATTTTCTTCTTTTAAGAAACATTTTTCCCATTTAAAAGATAAGATTACTTTAAATACATTACACTGACATATTAGCTAGAAAGCATATTCTGGGTTTATTTTGGACTTTGTATGAGTTCCATATTTTTCTCACATAAACTAGATACATTTGGCTGGAATTCTTTAGCTTTCACAGGTGCACGTGTGCTTAATAGTTAGATCTTACAGTGAATATATTGAACCCTAGAGCCATAACTTCAAATTAAAGTACGGACGCTTGGCAACATTTTCACACATGAAGGATAATCAGGATACAGGCACAACAGAGAATCATGAATACAGGGATGTGCCTTTTAACATTAAAAGCTTAGGTTAAAAATAGTATAGTCTCCTGGACATAAGTGAAATTCTGAACTACATAATAGCATTTTGTGTTTACCTGTGTGGTTTAGCTACAAAGGACTTGCTCTTCTTCACTGCTTTAATCTTGACTTCTTTTCCTAATCACCCTGCGTCCTCTGTCTTCACTTTTCAATCTCTAGTGTCTTCTAAATTTAATGAGATCCTCCACTTAACAGGGATACAAGTTAATTCACATGCCTTCATGTGAATTAATTAACATCATCACGTTAGTACCAATATTAATTTAACTTGTCAAATACTTTTAAAATGTCCCATTGTAAACATCTATATATACTACATATAATACTAGAGCATCTATAGGTTAGCAGAGAATTCTTGATTTTCATTATCCTGATTAAAGATAAATTACCAATATATTGCAAAGAAAATGCACACTATAGTTTTTAAACAAATTTTCAATATTCACATGTTGTCATTTGACTTGAATAGATACATTAAATTTTCATGTGAAGAGATGACTTTATTTTCAACCACCCTTGTCAATCTGTCTCTATATCTACAGATAAGAAAAGAGTGAATTTATCCAAATAGGAGTCAAAAGAACAGAACCATGTGACTTAAGTTTGAGGCACATACGTTTTCACTGACTTTGTAACCTGCTAACATTACTTTCCGCTCTCTCTTCATTTCATTAGTTGATGTTCTTTATCCTATAAGGCATATATTATGTGTTTCTAACCACTAGAATTCTTTCTTTATTTCTTGGGAAATATACAGTGTTTCAATGTATCTATCAGTGAATAATCCAGTTAGAGTAATAAGAACTGTGATTATGAACCAGTATTCTTAGAACTTGTTCATTCCTTCATTTACCCCACCAAATTCTATATATACCAAAACTAAAAATGTGTCTATATTTTTCATAATTGCCTCCACTATGTGTTGACACCTAAGAAATCATAGCAAGCAGAAGACAAGCTTGTGGTTGCAAGTAATTGTGATTCTAGTTCAGCAGAATGCTAGATTGGTTAGGTACTTTGATAGTTAATATTTATTCTTATTGGTTAGAGAAAATGCCATGTTATTTTCTCTACTCTGAGTAATATGATTTCCTCCATATCATAGAGTCGTAGAAATACTATCACACTTAAAAAATATAATTAAATGGCATCTCTTTGTGAGAAAAATACAATTAATGGAGCTATCATAGGAAATTTTGAATAATTATCCACAGGTGGATTTGGAAACAAACGTACCATTTTTAATACGTGATTTAGAGGATTTGAACACAGCGGGCTAGCTTTCTGATACATGTTTGAAAACCACTCACACTAAGGCTTATTTCTGTATCAATGAACTATTTTATGTAGATATAAAGTGAACAGTCTTGAGTATTACTAAGATGTAATAATCACCTAATAAGTAATCGTTACAATTAATTTTGTTATAACCATTAATATTATTGAAGCTTTACAGATCAGAGTGGCTTAACACAGAAACCCAAGTGCAGGATGAGGGTCAAAGCAACTTTCATCTTACTGATAAAGTTTCATTGATGATCATGGGGAAACTGTGATCACTATTCTTCACTGAATTAACAGAGTCACTCATCTTGCCACAAAAAAGTGACATAGAGGTGTTACAAAAAGCAATAGCAAAACCTGAACTTGACTTTGCTGAAAGATTAATCTAGGATGCAGTTTTATTTAGACAGATAGATGATGCCAAGGAGGAAATCTAGAAGGGGATGGCCATATAGGCTCCATTCCTTCTTGCAAATTAGTCAATTCATTTAAGTTTTTGCTTTTCACATAGCAAAGAGTAAGTGAAGAGATAGGCAAGAGCCTTAGGGTATTGGCTACATGGATCTGTCTCCACATAAAAATGTGAAGCTGTAGGAAAAGGTAATAATTTTTCTCCAGACTTAATATCTACCAATCAATCTTTATCTACATATGTGTATGTGTGTGTGTATATGTATACATATATATATAGACACAAACACAAATATAAAATTTATATATATGCATACACATGCATAATATAGAGGGGCAAATCATTGTTATTAAAGACTAAATTTAAATAACAAAGAAGCAGTCAAATAATTTTTAAATTTAAATAATGAGTGAATAAATAAAGGTAACCAAAAGTTTAAAATTACTTATGAATGTTATCTGTTTAGACATAAAAGAATTTTTACCATTAGGTATTTTTGATTCTACCTATTGGTAGGAAATGTGTTTTAGAGATGTTGGTTGAAGGTATAAATTTCTGTAATATTTTTGCACATTGTTCACAATAACATTATAGTTTTTAAGATGTGCATGTCACTCAAGTCTTTTCCCTCTTTGCAGTTTATGCTATAGAAATAATGCAATATATAGACAGATGTGCACATTGCATTCCTTTAGTAATTTATAAGATGTGAATGCAGCCCAATATCAATTAACAAGGATATCTTGGGTTAATTATGTCATTTCTCTAAAATATAAAAATATTTCCAACTGTTAAGATCAAATTTAAAATGTTTTAATTCAGTGTACCTATGTTTATAGAATTTTGCTTATTCTCATCTCATCTCATCTAACAATGATAACTTGGAAACTGAAATGTAAGAAGGTAACAGACTTCAGAGGCAAAAATGACAAATTAATTTCCTCACCTATTTACCACAGAATAAAAGTTTTTATTTTTTTGAGAATAAAAATTTTAAAGAAAAATTGTTAAATGAACAGGGAGGTTTTAATAACAAAATGTATGGTGAACTGTGAAAGCATAGAGATTGTCTACTTATCCTGAATGGCATTAGAAAGACTTCATTTTCACATGATCATTTACTGATAGCATGTGATAGAAAAACACACCATACAAGATTCTAGATAAATATCTATAGAACTACCTATGTATAGCACAATACAAAATATAATATCTAACATGCAATAAATGTGTAAATTAAAATATAATTTCAAACTAATTAATGATAGGTAAAAACACTGATGAGAAAAGTGAACAGTTGAAGACCCTACTACTGTATATCTACGAATTGTGGAAACTTTTTGGAGAAAATGGAATTTCAGCTGTGATTAATGTGAGTATCATTTCTTGAAATGGACAAGATTTGAAATTCAGCTAAGTACTGATCAAGTTGAGGTGTCCACATGTGGGTATGAAATTGGCATTAACCATTACAAAGGTAGTTAGAAGCAGTGCCCGTGCTATTGTTGCTGTTAAGATATGTATGAAAGAGCGAGAAAGAATTTAAAGTCATAAGAAAGGATGAGAATACCTGACTCAGGAGATGCCCAGTAAAATGAGGACAGAAGGCTGTCAAGATATTTATGGATAATGAATAATTGAAAGTAGGTAGGAAAGTCTAAAAAATTAAGGGAAGATTATAGTATAAGGTATATTATAAACCCCCTAAAAAATTGACACAGGGCAGGTGGCGCCCCAGCTGGCTGGGTGGAGCTGAGAGCGGACATGCCACCTCTGCCCTAGCAGTGTTGATGCAGCAGCAGCCAGCAGAGGAACCAGCGGGTTGGAGGTGGGCGCAGGAGGCTCCAGTAGCCTCAGGGGCCAGACAACTATTGGGGATACACTAGCACCTTAGTGTCGCCTTCCGGTTGCCCTTATGGCTAAACAGGAAACCCAGTTTCCTAGCCTGGTCAATTTCAGGTAAGTTTCCTAGGCCTGGTCAATTACACGGCCTGGCCAATTTGGGGAATGGACCTTTCCATTCACTAATGCACTCATTCATCTTACCCTAGCTCAAGGGACTGTAGCCATTCTTTGTTACCAAGCCCTGAGCAAATGTAACTACAGCAACTATATATACCCCTAGACAAAGAACCCAGGGAGAGAGAAAGAGAGAGAGAGAGCTTTCTTCCCAGTCGGATTTTTCTCTCTGCCAGGAACTTTGGTGTTTTTTCTCTGTATTCTTTTCTGTAAAATAAATCCTGTCTTACCACTGATGTGTGGTTGATGGATTCATTCTTAGAATCACCAAGACCAAGGACCCACTGAAGACAAAATCCAGTATCAACATAAAGGAGGGAATCAACTAAATCAAACTCAGATAATGCGTTTAGCACAACCAGAGCAGAAAAAAATACTTATTAGATTTAGCAACACTGATTTTCTGGACAAAATTAAAATTATTGAGTCTCATGACTAGTAAGACAAAAATCATGAATTAAAAATAAAAGTGTTGCTAAAAGAGATTGGTCAAGAAACTAAGAAGCAGGAGTTGTGAATGTTTAATTGAAAAAAAATTCTAATACCTAAAATGGCAGGAATCAAAGTGGAGAGAAATAATCTGGATATAGGTGAAACGCCTATATGCCTCTGGCCAAAAAAGTCATTTCAAAGAGCAGTGAAAAGACTTTGTGCAGGCATACTTGTGAGAAACTGAGGCAGAATCCCAGGTTAGTTGTGGGCCTAACATGACCAAGGCTTTGGCTGGAATAGCATTTCCAGAGATGTCCAGACTGCATTAAGGAATTAAGGTTGACTTCATAAGGCCGATAAAAAAACCCTTGGAAAACTGGCCAGATACCCATCAGTAACCTTGCCTGATCTGTGGTAAGTAACAAAGGTTGCTTGCTGACGGGTCCAGGCATGGAAATGTGCTTGGGGACCTCAAGAGAAAAGGAATTTACCCAGTACATACAGGTATCTAATGGCACAAATGAAACCTGGGCTCGTGAAAAGCTTTTGAGAAGTCCAGCCTAAAAATTTCTTATAAAAGTTTCCAGCAAAAAACCCCTGACTTAAGGCCTACATGGGAGCAAAAGTTTGCACACAAATTCCTGTATGGCCAAGAAGTTTCTTTATGCCCTCTTAAAGATTCAAAGTAACAGGGTAGCACCTGTGGCTCAGTGAGTAGAGTGCTGGCCCCATATACCGAGGGTGGTGGGTTCAAACCTGACCCCAGCCAAACTGGAACAACAACAACAAAAAAATAGCCAGGCATTGTGGTGGGTGCCTGTAGTCCCAGCTACTCAGGAAGCTGAGGCAAGAGAATCACCTAAGCCTAGGAGTTAGAGGTTGCTGTGAGTTGTGACGTCACAGCACTCAACCAAAGGTAGTAAAATGAGACTCTGTCTCTAAAAACAAACAAACAAAAAAAGGTTCAAAGTAACAGCCTCCAAACAGCAAGGTCAGCAAGGGCAGGTATTCAATCTACATTATTTCTCCATAGCCTCGGGCTTCATCAGATAAGAATAAAGAAGTAATGGCTAACAATATGTTCTCCATTGAGTTATGTTAAATTGGGTTGAAAGGGTTATGTTAAAAGGTGTATAGTGAGTGGATTATCAGATTACTAGGCGCTAATCACCAGGTAGTCATGTGATGTTTAAATGGATCAATGAGGTCATCGCTGTATATTCCCTATATAAACCAACCAACCGTAAATAAAGAAGCTGGCCATTTTGCCTGAGCCAGCAGATGGTCACCTTTATTTAAAACATAATTTCAATAAGCGTGCTTATTCTCCATCTGTGAGACCCTTACAGCAACATCTGGATGGTCAAATCATATACTCTAGTAACTTGAGATCTAGTAAGGATCTCTACAAAGAGATGGAGCTGGGTAGCTTTTAAAAGTTCAGGGAATTTTTTAAAGAAGGGAAAGTAGGATTTATGATCTGGACAGTGGCTCTAAACTGTGTTTATTCCATTAGCAGCATCAACCCTATTTTAGAAACATAATACTTGGGCCTCACAGTAGAACATGTGGGTCATAAAGTCTGAGGTAGGAACCTGTACCCTTGTATTTTAATAAGTCATTGGGGTGATTCCAGTGCTGACCAAAGTGACCACATAGGGGCAACTACAAGTCCTTAAATGAAGGTCCAGTTTTCAGAAAAGGGAAAGTAAAGCCGAGAAGTGAACATACGAAAAAAATGAACACAATCAACGTGATCTTTTTGTTTTCTGTTTGTTTTTTGTTTTCTGTTTGTTGCCCTCGGTAGAGTGCTGTGATATCATAGCTCACAGCAACCTCCAGCTCTTGGGCTTAGGAGATTCCCCTGCCTCAGCCTCCCAAGTAGCTGGGACTACAGGCGCCTGCTACAACATCCAGCTAGTTTTTTTTTTTTTGTTGCAGTTTGGCCAGGGCCAGGTTGGAACCTGCCACCTTCGGTATATAGGGCCAATGCCCTAGTCATTGAACCATCCAATCGTCGTGATTTTTGTGATCATGTAATGTTATCTTTTCCAGACAGAATATAGGAAATGCAGCAAAAGGAGCAGGGTTGAGGTTGTTCATAAGGAGTTACACAGTGTTTAGTTCAGAAGATACTGTCAGGGCTCCTTGGCCTTAGTTACTTGATATATGGTAAACAAGAAAAGGAGGGGGAATGTACTGACTTAAATAGCAAAAGAAACAAGAACAAGCTGAATTCTAGGGCTTAAACAATGTTACTATGTCCTAGGGCTTAAACAATGTTACTATGTGTGTTCTGCTTTCTCTTTTATTTTTATCTCTCTGTGTTGGCTTCAATCTCTATTAGACTCCTTCCAAGGTGAGAAAATTAGCCTGAGTTTCTCTGTGCTTTCAGGAGTGCCAAACCTGCGGCCAGTAGGCCACATGAAGATTACGTGAAAATTCTGTTCCTTTTCTGTGGTGGCAGATAATCATGAAAATTATGTGTGGATCCTTATTTTTTGTCCTTGCTCCTCAGCTTTAGTGTGGCCCAAGACAACTCTGTTTCTACTAATGTGGCGTAGAGAAGCCAAAAGGTTAGACAACCCTGCATGATTTATCACAGCTACATTGGTTCTTCAACTTGATTGCACAGATTTGCTTTCCTCAAGACCTAGGCTTAACTTGATAGTACCAGAGTAACCAGCATTCTGGAGGACTGGGATTTGAGAAGATTATTGCAAGTGATATATCCCTTATTGTATTGGGTATGGTCGACCCTGTGATTTACTACCTTTCCAAAATGATAGGTTCTAGATGGTGGTTCCCAACCTTCCTAGTGCTTCACTGTATTGTCATGGTTAAAATGAAACAGGTTGAGAACCGCTGTTCTAGGAGATGGCATAGCCATGGGGGAGTGAATGTGCAAACAATAGTATTACGGATAGCTACTTCGTAAGAATAAGGCACACATACATGCCTCATGGAGAAGACTTGAGATAAATTAGCTAGTAAGGCAAAAATAGAGTGAGTCTTCATTCTTTTCTTGGCACAAAAAGTTGACTAGCCTTAATCCCAGAGACTTAAGCAATGTTTTGGAAGCAGTATGACTTTGTAGTTTTTATAAACTTCCCTAGGTTGTAGGGCGGAATTCAGAACTATTACACAGAATTCAAGTAAGATAAAGACTGCAGAGTGTCCATTCAAATTAGAGACAAAAAAGACCAATTTGTGACCTTGGCAACAAAAGCTGTAAGGGACTGACAGAAAAGGAGCCAGATGGCCGTGCATTGAGAAGTATGAATGAGAAATGAGGGAGCAGAGACTGGGTAAGAAATGCCTTTAAAAAAGCTCCATGGTAAAGCAAAGTTAATGAAAATAGCAGTTTTCTCAACTTAGGAGAAATATGATAACAATCATTATCACTATGTTGTAGAATTATAAGTAACTGTAATTTATTCATATTTTTCATGCATTCTAAATTATCCACATTGAATATGTATCACATTATAGTCAGAAAAAAAAATAAACATACTTTAAAAACTAAGTATTTAAACTTAAAGCTCCAAACCCTCTGAGGCCAAAATGCATCAAATTCACAATCCAATTCCTGGCACACATCCAAATAAGGTGAACATCTGGATCTCCTGAAGCAAATGGAGGCTTGTGTGCTTGGCCCTGTGGCTGCCAAGTAGATCCAGTAAATTCACAGAAGAGTTCACGTTTATACCCTGGAGCTGTTGTGGCAAACTGTACATCTAATTGACAGCTTTTCTGCTGAAAACATCAATAATCTTTCATTGTGGGCTCCAGATCCTGAATAAGACTCTGAGGGCTCATTTCAGTAAGTTATAGCTTCGTAGGTCACCTTGGCAGAAGATTTATATAAGTCTTAACAGTGAGAAGAGAAGGTAGAAGGGTGTTTGGGGATATATTCTTACTCTCTGAAAACTTGGGTTAAACCTCGGCCTAAAAAAATTAAAGGCACAGCTTAGAAACACCTTTTTGTATGTCATTTTCCCTTTTTTCTTGCCAAATTTACTGAGCCATTGTATAAAAGTGTGACACTATGACAACACGCCAAAGGCAAATTATTGATATAAAGCTGTCTTGAGGAATGTTCAAATTGTTTTCCTTGTTTTAGTGAAGGTGGTTTGAAGATATCGTCATTTATTGCCACAGGCTGACGCCTGTGTGAGGAACTGAAGCCCTTCCCTGAGAAAACGGAGACCTGCACCGTCAAGTATGGTAGCTACCACCTACATGTGGCTTTTATTTAAATTTAATTTAATACAAATGAACTAAAAGTGAAAATGAAGTTAATCGGTACATTCCAGAGGCTCAGAGCCAGATGTTGCTGGTGGCTGCTATGCTGGAGCGTACCAAAGCACACTTCCACCATCACAAACACTTTTCTTCTCTTGGAGACACGGCGTCGATCTGGAACTAGACCTTGAAAACTACCACGTGTAACTGTTTCAGAACCAGTGTAGGAACGATCATCCCTTGTATTTAAAGATTATTGTAGTAGAGACTGCCAGTTTTTTCCTCAGGTCACTATTTCCCACTTATCAATATTCCATTCCTCATCCTCCCTTAATAGTGAAAATACCAAGAGACTGAGTCTCAGCAACCAAATATGAACATATGTGCTATTTAGCAGCTTGCAGAAAAATTTCTGAAGGAGAAAACCAATACTTCATCTACGATGTGAAATTGAGGGAATGAACTCCATTCTGAATCAGTAAAGTGAACATCATCCCCAGGAATGCTCAAGTGGAACTAGGAAAGACAGTACTGGGAGAGCAGTGCTGCCCTAGCAATCCAGAAAAGAGTGTAAAAAATGTATCTGGGCCATGGTTAAACCACTGTATTTTTATTATTAATAATTCAGAGTAAGTCTTATCATAAAGAATTTGCTTTTGTGGGTGAAGGTTTCTATGAATCTAATCCTGGCTGAGATGTTACAGGCCTTGGGCCTCCTATGGGCAAATACTTGTAATAAATGAATAGCAGGTAACTATTCTTCCTGCTGAGAGGATTGTATGTATACAGACAGTTACTCAAATTTATTCTCATATCTGATTAAGTTAAAGTGATTCGGTTGATGAGAAAATGAAAGACACACATTTTATGAATCCATATTTGTTGTAGCCTCATCTGACTGTATATGTATTACATTTTGGCCTGATAATATGAAGAGAAAATAGATTATGTTTTTTAAAAATTTTCATTTTTATTTGTAAAAGGGAAAAGACTCAGGTGTTTTTTTTTTTTGTTTGTTTGTTTGTTTTTGTTTTTCAGACAGTATCTCACTATGTCACCCTAGGTAGAGTGCTGTGGTGGCACAGCTCACAGCAACCTCCAACTCTTGGGCTTAAGTGATTCTCTTGCCTCAGCCTCCCAAATAGCTGTGACTACAGGCACCCACCACAGTGCCCGGCTATTTTTTGGTTGTAGTTGGCCAGGGCTGGATTTGAACCTGCCAGCTCCGGTATATGTGACTGGTGCCCTAGTTGCTGAGCTACAAGCACTGAGCCAAAACTCAGTTTTCATATGTCTTTTGATTTTTTTCCTGTTCCTGAAAACATCTGGAAATGGCATACAAAAAGAGAAGCAACTCCCTAAAAATTATGAAGATAAAAATCATATATCAAGAGGAACGGAAAAGAAAAAATATTGTTCTTTGAACCACTGAACATAGTTCAAAAATCAATTTTTATTTGGTTAGCCACATAGCCATATCCATTATATCCAAATGAAATAAAATTCTATATGATGCCAGGGCTTTGTAAAAAATGCCCAAGACATGTGTAAGAATTTGGGCTTTTGATAGGAGGACATTTTAAGTCTGGACTTCTTGCATACTGTGTGAACAAGAAAAAGTATCCACGTAATAAGGTAGGTGATTATGATATCTCTGGTTTCGACTTACTCATTAGAAGCTGAATTCTACTACTGTTCTGATATGTTTCCAGTCAAAGACTCACCCAAATACACCCACTGTTCCCTGCCTGAGTCTGAAATCATGCATTTCTGCACTTCAAAGACTTCCATGAATCTCCCAGGTCAGGTTAGGATTTGACAACTCGCCTATTTCTGCATTTTCAACACGCCTGGATGATTTCAACAGTGATTGCATGAGTAAGAATTTCCTTTTGTTTCAGATTAAGATCCCCTTTATCAACAAGTTCTTTAATAGACATAAATGGGGCAGGCTTGCAATAATTTATTTCTTAGTTGAAGTTAAATTTCTCAGCTAAAGGGAAACAGAGGCTTGCTATGGCATCCTGAGATGAGACAGAGAAGCAGAGAAGCCTGCAGACACCTAATACTTATATGAAACAAATACATAATTATCTTTAAAATAATTCATGAAATTATCCTATAAATTTACTTAATTTTTGTCACTTAAAAGGTCTTATATTTTAGGAATACTTCATATATTACTGAAATTCCCCCCCAACCCCCGATTTCCATAGATGCAAGTAGTTGCTCACATCGCAGCAACTTTTCAAAATTAATGATTTACAAATGACAAAATAAGCAACCCCCAGAAAGTTAACTTTTCTCACTTCCCACAAGCTATCAGGTAAATTAGATTTTCTTTTCCTGGTATAGAGCTAACAAAAACTTTGTCAAAGAAACCTATAATTCCAATAAGTTTCTGACAGTTTAATATAAAGGAATAATATTGAGTTATCCAAAACATAGTTCTAACCCAAAATATTCCATTTCAAATTAGGTACTGTTTGAATATTCATATTTAATATTTAATATTCGGGGTATTATCATAGCTTTTCCATTTAGAATATCAGTTCTAGTATTTTTGCTGCAGGCTATGATAACAAAGCAGATATCAAACTAGTCTTCCCTGGGAACACTTTAAAAGGTGAATAAAACAAAGCAACAGTTGTTTAAAGAAATCAAAAAACACTGAAGATAACCAGACCAAGAGATACAAAATACCCAGAAAAAAGAAAAAAAATATGTGCTAACTTGAATTGTGCATTCAAAACAAAATTTTCTTCCAAGGAATTTGCTGATTTCCACTGTGAGGTCAAATTAAATCAGATTCTGCTCTAAAATGTATGGCAACCTTCTTGGACTAGGCAAACAAAATTTAGAGCCCAAGGGTATGAAAGAGCTAGAACATGAAGGCAAAAGTTCTTAGAGAACTGAAAACTACCAAGGGGTGAGGCTAATATCATTCTTACAATTTCTCCTTGATGAAATGGCTTGCACGTGAGCTGCACAGGCACTTGGAAAGCTGTGGGAAAGCCAAGATAATAGATATTGCTTAAAGGATAAAATTCTAAGCAGGGTATTTAATAATTTCATGTGCCTAGAGGATGAAAATGTGAGTTCAAGGATTTCTAAGAAAAGACACAATGAAAATAATCTGGGCATTGAAATATTTTTGAGAACTTTTAAGACTTCAGTCCTCAGGGAATATAGTAATATATCACTCTCTGCCTTCTTATTATTTTCTCATAAAGTCTCTGCCACTTAGATACAAAATAAATCATTATGAGTAAAAGACAACATCATCCAGTGGCTCAATATTTATTCATTCACAATCATGCATTTAATCAACATTTACAATACATGATATGAAATAGTATCAATGATCACAAATCTCAGGAGAAGAAAGCACACTTGACTTGTGGGCATAATGTCTGGGAAAGTTAACTACACACAATAATTACCTGGTTTATAGTCTTGCCTTTATCAGGTGAAAGTGCTGCTTGCAGTTCACGTCTTCACACTTCGTCTTTGCATAGTAGAGGTGCAGGAACTTACAAATTTTCTTTTTACATCACAATTTCCTAAAACAAAAGCAGACAAAAGCAAACCTGACATAATAAGATTTTTATCATTCAGTTACATTTCATTACTGTAAAAACATATATATATATATATATATATATATATATATATATATTGTCTGTAAAACTAGAAGACGATAATTTGAAAGCGGGGGTTATGTAAGTTACCAGTAGTGTTCCTCAAAGCTTGGCATCTGTCTCTTGGTCTGCATCAGAAGAGTTAGGACAAGCAGTTTGCAGAAGGAAGGGGCAGTTTATTGCTTTTTTGGCAAATGAGGAAGATGGAGACCCCATCTTAAAATGTCATCATTCTAAACATAAACAGTAAAATGAAGGAAAAGACAAATTATTAAAGCCCCAAATTTTAGACCTTCACTCCTGAATAGTGTTTCTAGGCCCACCCTGGGCCAGGATGGAATCTGCTGCCCTGATGGGACAGACCCAGTCCTAGCAGGATTATCATCTACTAATGAAAGTGATCTTAGTCCTAGATTAAATGTTAAAGGCAGTCAGGCAATAGTGGTCATGACCTTGTACTATGCTCACTTGTGAGGTGAAGAGCTTCAGATGTGACCTAGAGTAATGTCTGCAGTTGTGGCAACAAAACAGTGTCACTACAGCCTCAACTTCAGGCAGTCTAGCATGGAGAAGCACTCCTACTAATTGGGTGAAAGAGAGGTAAAAGAGCAGGAGGCATTGCCTGGTAATCCAGATAATTCTGTTTGACCTTCCCTAAATCTTCCATGGCTGAGTATCTAGAATTACACAAGAGTTTCTGGCCTTAGAGAGTCCTGTGGTGCTGAAATAGCTTCAGTGACCACAGGCTTAGGTCACAACCCTTAATTCCCTTAGAATTAAAAAAAAAAAAAACCCTCAGAAGAAATACATATACAAACAAGCACAGACTCTGAGTATTGGAATAATTACCTACTCTTCAAAGCCCAAACATCCATGTATTTCCACAAGCATAAGAACATCCATGAAAATATGACTTACCAAATGAGTTAAATAAAACACAGTGTCCAATCTTAAAATGACAGAGATATGTTACCTGTTAGAGAACACAAAACAGTTGTCTTGAGGCTCAATAAACTTCAAAATAACACAGAAAGAATTCAACATTTTATAAGACAAATTTGACAAAAAATTAAAAGAATAAAATAATCAAGCTGAAATTCTGGAGCTGAAAAATTCAACTGAAGAACTGAACAATGCATAAGAGTCTCTCAACAGCAACTCTCCCAGTTGATCAAGCAGAAGAGAGAATTAGCGAGCCTGAAATAGGCTATTTGAAAATGGACAGTCCAAGAACAACAACAACAAACAAACAAACAAACAAAGAATAAAGAATAAAGAATGCAGTACACCTAGATGATCTAGAAAATAGCTTCAAAAGGTCAAATCTAAGAGCTATTGGTCTCAAAGAAAATATAGAGGAAGCAATCATATTAGAAGTTTATTCAAATAATGAGAAAACATTCCAAACCTAAAGAAAGATAAGAATATGCCAAATAAAATAGTCAAAGAATCCCAAGCAGATATAAACAAAATAAGTTTATTGCAATTCATATAGTTATCAAACTCTCAAAGATTCAAAATAAAGGCTCCTAAAAGCCGCAACAGAATAGAAGAAAGTAACGTAGAAAGGAGCTCTGATACGTGGGGCAGCCAAATTCTCAGCAGATCAGGTCAGGAGGAGTGAGAGAAATAACATATAAAATGTGCTGAAGAAAAAAAATATTTCCCTTTACAGTAAAATTATATCAACAAAAATTATCTTTTATATATGAGGTAGAAATAAAGACTTCCCCAGCCAAACAAAAACTGAGGGATTCTGTCAACACCAGACATGTCTTATAAGAAATGCTAAAGAAACTTCTTTAATCTGAAAGAATAGGAAAAGTAAGTAGACAGTCAAATACAGAGTAATCTAACACTGTCATAGTAGTGTGTAAATAACTCATATTTTTAGGAGGAAGACTAAAAGACAAACCCATCAAAAATAATAACTAAAATGATTTCCTAAGAGGTATATAATATTAAAAGTACAAAAATGCAGTTACATAAAATAAGATCTATTGTTTGTTAGCATGATAGGACAATGATAGGTAAAAACAATGTATTATATATTCAAATAAGTAAATGAGGGGAATTAGAATGTTCCTAATGCAAACAAGGGATAAGTACTTGAGGTAATGGATATCTCCATTACCTTGATTTGATCATGACATATTTATTTTTGTGTCAAAGTATCACACGAACCCCATAAATATGTACATTGATGTATCTATAATAATTTTATATTGAATAAGCATAGCTAAACAAAATCCTCATATTTAGTAAATAGCACATTACTAATAAAACCATATTTCACAGCAAAAAATTACTTGGATATCAGAAAATAATGAATTTAAGACTGAAGTATACTAAAATGTATTAAAATGCAACATTCAAAACTTAATGTTTATAACTAAGACAAACTTCATACCCTTGACTATATTACAAAGGTTATATCTTAGAAAAATTATACATTTTCTCAAATTAATTACAGACACCAAATTATAGCTCTAAAAAGCCCAGTGGATACCAAGCAGAATAAATACCAAAAGTCCACAACGATCTCTATGGTTTGTAAACTATAGGAAACCAAATACTGAGAAACAATTTGAAAAGAGTCAAAGAAAGAAAATAAGCAAACAAACAAACAAAAAAAAGGAACAAAAGCTTACATACAGAGGAAAGACAATGAGCTCTTAAAAGATTTGTAAGCAAGAAAAGAGTACAATATAATATTTAAGTCTAAAAAGAGACAAAACTCAACATAGAATTCTGTGTTCCCTTTAAAATTTAGGTGAAGGAAAATCTCAGACAAACGAAAATGGAGAAAACTTGTTCATTATACTCTTGTCTTGCAAAAAAATATTTTTCAGAGTTTTTTAGAGATGGAAAATGATGCGTCAGAAATTCTGAGCCTAATTATTTCTTTCTTTTTTTTTTCTTTTCCATTTTTTGTTTTTTTGTATTTTGGTAGAGACCTGGTCTATTTTCCAGGCTGCTTTCTAACTCTAACTCTTGGCCTCAAACAATCTTCTCATCTTGGCCTCCCCAAATACCAGGATTATGGACATAAGCTCTGTCCCCCCCAAACTGAATATTGTTAAGATGTCAGTTCTTCCTGACATATTTTATATGTTTAATGCAATTCAAATTGAAATCTCAGAAAACTATTTCTTAGCAGCAAACTAACTTTGAAAATTAGGTGGAAAGGGAAAAGATTCAGAATAGCCAATACTCCATTGAATAAGAAAAAAGCAGAGGGCTAACAATACACAACTTCAAAGTTTACTTGGAAGAGGCCATAATTAAGATATTGTGGTAATGATTGTTAAAGAACAGACAAATGTGACAAGGCAATTAAAAACATTGAGTGGGGAAAAGATTCCCTATTTAACAAATGGTGCTGGGCGAACTGGCTGGCAACTTGTAGAAGACTGAAACTAGACCCACATCTTTCACTATTAACTAAGGTAGACTCTCACTGGATTAAAGATTTAAACTTCAGACATGAAACCATAAAAATACTAGAAGAAAGTGTAGAAAAAATCAGCCTGGACAAATATATTATGAGGAGGACCCCCTGGGCAATTGAAGCAACATCAAAAATACACTACTGGGACCTAATCAAACTAAAGAGCTTCTGCACAGCCAAGAACACAGTAAGTAAGGCAAGCAGATAGTCCTCAGGATGGGAGAAGATATTCGCAGGTTATGTCTCTGACAAAGGTTTAATAACCAGAATCCATAGAGAACCCAAACGTATTAGCAAGAAGAAAACGAGTGATCCCATCTCAGGGTGGGCAAGGGACTTGAAAAGAAATTTCTCTAAAGAAGATGGGCACATGGCCTATAGATATATGAAAAAATGCTCACCATCCTTAATCATCAGAGAAATGCAAATCAAAACTACTTTGAGATATCACCTAACTCCAGTAAGATTAGCCCATATCACAAAATTCCAAAATGAGAGATGCTGGTGTGGATGTGGAGAAAAGAGAACACTTCTACACTGCTGGTGGGAATGAAAACTAATACGTTCCTTTTGGAAAGATGTTTGGAGAACACTTAGAGAACTAAAAATAGACCTGCCATTTGATCCTGCAATTCCTTTATTAGGTATATAGCCAGAACACCAAAAACCACATTACAACAAAGATATTTGTATCAGAATGTTTATTGCAGCCCATTTCATAATAGTCAAGTCTTGGAAGAAGCCTAAGTGCCCATTGACCCACGAATGGACCAATAAACTGTGGTATATACACCATGGACTACTATGCAGCCATAAAGAAAGATGGAGACTTTACCTCCTTCATGTTTACATGGATGGAGCTGGAAAATGTTCTTCTTAGCAAAGTATCACAAGAATGGAAGAAAAAATATCCAATGTACACAGCCCTATTATCAAACTAATTTATAGCTTTCATATGAAAGCTATAACCTAATTATAGCCTAAGAATATGGGGAGGGGGAGGAGAGGGGAGAGGGGAGGGGGTAGATGGGATGGGTGGAGGGAGAGTGATTGGAGGGATCACCTCTATGGTTTGTCTTACAAGGGTACAAGTGAATCTTTCTAAAAGTAGAATATAAACGTCTTAACACAATAACTAAGAAAATGAAATAAAGTCTATGTTAACCAGTTTGATGAAGATATTCAAATTGTATATGAAAACACCACACTGTACCCCATGATTGCATTAATGTACACAGCTATCATTTAATTAAAAAAAAATTCTCAGAGGAAATGTCATAGTACTCTTCCCAAAAGAAAAAAGAATCTATTTTTGTATTTGCTTAGAAGATTTTTAAACAAAAAATTGAAACTTATATCACCTTGATTTTTATATATATATATATTCATCCTTCAAATAGGAAAGAATAAAACTATATCTTTTGTTTTTATAAAAAAAAGAAAGAAAGAAAACCAGAAACATGAAGGCAAAGAAAATGTTACAATATTTCAGTCTTCCTTAGCAGTTTTCCTGATATGTTATTCAGAAAAAACATCTCTACCAGCATAAGGAATTCAAAATGTAAATATTATGGCTGGTGAAATTAAGTCAACCAGAAAGCCCATGGAGAAAGGTACTGAGGGAGGTGTTTTGTTAATGTTAACCTAACTGCTGGTTGTTAATGTTCTTTGGCCCCAGTGGGCATGTGGCATGTACTAGGCACTACAGAAAAAGTACTAGCAGCAAGTGGTTTAGACCCTAAAGTATCTTAAAATTAGAGGGAAATTGGCATTTCACATCTGAATTGCTGGTTGGCTCACATAGATGAAATTTAGCAACCATGCCAGAATTAATAGAAATTTCATAATCATCTAAAATATTCTACTTCTAAACAACCTATATAAAAAAATTATTCTATGGGTAGCGCCTGTGGCTCAGTGAGTAGGGCGCTGATCCCATATACCAAGGGTGGTGTGTTTGAACCAGCCCTGGCCAAACTGCAACAAAAAAATAGCCAGGCATTGTGGTGGGTGCCTATAGTCCCAGCCACTCAGGAGGCTGAGGCAAAAGAACTGCCTAAGCCCAAGAGCTGGAGGTTGCTGTGAGCTGTGACACCATGGCACTCTACCCAGGGTGGCAAAATAACTCTGTCTCTAAAAAAAAAAAAAAATTATTTAAACTAAGAAATACCCAATGCTTCCATGAAAACAAAAAAATGAAAATACGTGTATCAGTTGGGACTCAATTAATGATTTTTCAAGAAGCTTCAAAACAACATAGCTAGCCAAATATTTTTGTTTATTTGCTTAGCATTTGTGTTTTAAGAGACCTTTTCTCTTCTAAGAACCAGACTTTGGATTCACCTATAGTAATCACACTGGTATTCAAACATCCTTGCCATTCATGTCCACATCACTGAACTAAACACAAAAATCACTGCTTTACTCTCTGATTTAAGACTGAATGCTTTAATCTTTCAGTTTTAAATTCATTTAGAAGAAAATGTAAGCCACAGGGCCAGAAAACAAAGGGCATTTGCTACCGTAAGTTCTAGCTGAATATTTTCTTTATGAAGTCCTAAAACTGGTATGGAATTTAACTTCGCAAACTTCTTAGGTATTCTAAAGCAATGTTACATTTTAAGAAATTGTTACACATAACAGTTTAGGCAATGGATCTTTGCTCACAACACAACAAAACAAAGAAACCCATTTCTCATCCCCCCAAAAGAGCATACATTTAGTAAGCATAGAACTCTTCAGCGGTTCTCAACCTGTGGGTTGTGACCCCTTTGGCGGTCGAACGACCCTTTCATAGGGCTCACCTAAATACATTCTGGGTATCAGATATTTACATTATGATTCATAACAGTAGCAAAATTACAGTTATGAAGCAGCAACAAAAATAATTTTATGGTTGGGGGTCATCACAACATGAGGAACTGTATTCAAGGGTCGCGGTGGCGTTAGGAAGGTTGAGAACCACTGCTTTAGAAGCTTACTAGACAACAGCATGCCATGTACGTTAACCTAAAACCAAACAAGTGCTGCCAAAAAAAAAAAAAAAAGAGGAAGAATGTAAATTTTTAAAATTTAATTCAGATAACAAATGGCATGAGTAGACATGTTTCTTGTACTTTTAGGTTTTAAGTAGAATACTGGTAAATTCAACAGTTCACTAAAATGAAGGCAAAAGTCCTTGACTATATTCTTAGGCTTAAGTCAAAGTATGAAAGGACTGTAGACTCAACCCAGGAAAAGCACTGGGTCAGGAATGCAATCTCTATTAATTAGGTATCCCAGCTGGGCAGTGGGTTTGCAGCTGTTAACTTGATCAATGACTTACCTAAATGTCATCTCTACTGATTCGCTTATAAATTACCAGCAAGTGAGACTAATGTACAGGTGCTAATTTATTTAAACTGTTCTCTACATTTCTACATAGCTTTATAAACTGCATCTGGCACCTAATGTTAGCTGTCAGTTGTACTTAGACATGCCTGTCCTAACGACTCTGTTCATTAGAAGTGAGCACAAATTATGAAATATTGTGAAAAATGATACATCAAATGGAATGGGCACAGCAAATCAATTAGAGAAACTTCATACAGCATATTCACACTTAGGAGAATAAAACATTCTGGTTTCAGAATGAGGTCTATAATACCAATTAAAAAGTAATTGGTAGACTTCAGCAGTGTTATACATCAATTTGCTGGCTTTTTTCCTGAAATTCCATAGTAATGTAGAACTTAACTTTTAATTCCCAAATAAAGACATTAGTAAATGTAAGTATGTAGGTAGAATCGTTAATGTAACCGAAAGGTCTCCAACTAAACTTTGTAACTACTACATGCTTAATTCAAAAAGGAAAATGCAAATTATCAGTGGTCCTCAACTTTCTGATGTTTACAGCACAATTCTGAATTAAAGAATTTTTGATGGTATACAGGAAAGGATTAAGAAACTTCACTAAATAGAGTTCCCTACCTCTGCTCTAGCATAACAAGGAGTTCTAAGGTCTATGAAATTCCAGACACTTACCTACATGCTTCGCCTGACCATCTTTTAGCCTTGGGGTCAATGAGGAAAACTGCTCTGTCCTCCTGCCTCTGTTACCCACTCATGAGTTTAGTCTTATATAGTTTCCATACACACAGAATCTTCTTTTTTAACTACTTTACTCTGATGACAAAACCCACTCAGCTCAATGCTCCATCTGAGAGTCCTCAACAGTAACGTATACTGTTACAACCAATATAATTTGTCCACACTGATCAACACATGGTAGTATCCCGTGCAAGATTTATGAAACAGGAATTGAGAACCACAGCATTAGGGTCTATTTTCAAAATAGTTTGCATGTCTTTAAAGTATTTTTATACTTAAATTTTAGCACAACACCATTATACACTCCCAGTTGTTAGAGGCTACTTGTTTTCCTCCTGTTAGATCTTTTGAGGGTTATTAATAATGTCAAAGTGGTTCAGTGGGTAAGAGCAGTAAGCAGTTTATAACTCTGCAATATAATTTAAGAAATCAGGCAAATAATTAAACTATTTTGAATTATGGAGAAAATCTATGCCTGCCAATGACTAATTTCTTTTTAGGTACAGTAACTTGCTATTTTACCAACTAAAAATAATACTTTTATCACATAAATTTATCAAAAATATTGACCATTAATTATAGCAAATTAATTTTAAAAAATCAGATATATAATCCTGTAGCCTTAATAAGAAGCCTTCTAAATGGTATAACTTTAAAGTAAATATCAATGGTGACAAGCAGAATTATTTTTATTCAAAAACTGTATCTGTCATATTTCTATTTTGCCAATTCACACTGTGCTTTTTATTTTTAATAAGCCTTATTAAATTAAGGAAACACTAGCACATAAGATTAGCTAGGCCTAATTTTCACACATAAATTATACATGCTGTATTTGGTGACACCAAATTTGTATGAAGCAAAGTTATAAACCTAGAAATCAATGCAAAAGATCTGGGAGAGCTGAAGGGCACACAGATCCCCATTCAGCCTCCAATGGCTCTTAGTTTTAATTCACAGCCTAACAAGTTTAGTTATGACAGAAGGCCGAAAGACAGTGACGGCATCTAGAGGCAGACGCACAGACACGAGACATCGTGGCAGCAAGGGAGATGACAAGAATCAGGAATACAGCACAGCCAGGCCTCGCAGTACTGGGCCAGACTCGCACTACAGGCCAAAGACAGGGGCTAACAACCACACTGAAGAGGAAAATCCAAAAGCTTTGTAAGGCGACATGATATTCACTATATCCTGCTAAATAAGAGACTGTGAAGAATGCTATTTGTTTTGGAAAGTGTTATCCAAAATACTGATCTTCAAAATTATGGAAAAAACACAGAAAGATACAGAAAGAACTTGTACAGTCGTGGTATCACCAACAATAATAAAAAACAGATAGCTACTCCATAAGGTTTTTACAAAGATTAAAATGTAGGAACATTTATCTGGTTCTTAGATACCATCTCCTGCACACACAAGAGGTTTTCAGGATACAGTAATAGTTCTCTTACAAATAACACTTAAATAACACTTAAAAATAGAGTTTACTTATCTGGAAAATGCACTTTTGTGAAGGATCATATTTCCTGATACATAAAATAAGAGAAAAACTACTGTAACTGATTTTAATTTATGTATTAAAAGCCAAGCATATTAAAAAGCATTCTAAATATTGAACAGCAATACATTTGCTATTATATAACACGGCTGAAGTCTACCAATTGAAGTAAAAGCTTAGAATATTTTCCCTATTTTGGATAAGTTATTTATTTTTGTCTTCAGATATAAGATATTCTTCTTTCAGCGTGGAAATGCTGACTTATCAGCTATACTGTCTCTTTATCAGTTTATATGCATTACCGAAGCTTTAAAAAAATAGTTTCAAAAACATAATTTAATGTAACATGATTTAAAACACAACATGATTTTAATTCTTTGGTAACAGTTAGCTGTCACTGTCCTCTTTTGTTTTTAAATCTACTCAACTGCCAAAGGGGATTCACTAAATTTAATAAAACACAATGCCAAAGGAGGTCTGCTAAATTTAATAAAGTGCCAAAAGAGTTAATTGATATAAAATGTGAGACTCAGTGAAGCCGATCAATCATTTGCAGCAAAGTCTATTGCAGCAGAATTATGTCACCGGTGTCAAGGAAAATGGTTAACGCTTACTTTCATGTGGGCTTTTAGATCCTGAGTGAGGTGAGACAATATCAACCTACAGGAGATAAGGCTATCTCCGCTTTAAATCAATCAGCAATAAATCTATGTGCTCAACACTATTTCAGATGATTCTCCCCCACATTCAGTCTCAGGTGGCATGGAAGATTTGTGTGACAAAGCAAATTAGGGAACTAGGGGATGATTCCAATTATGGTAGACCGTATTGAGAAAAATAACACACTGCATTAATCGCCTGCTTCCAAGCTATATTCTGGAAGTAGGCAAGCAGGTATTATTATTTTAGGGATAAGAAAATCAAGTGACAGAGAGCTGTGACTTGCTTGACATTACAGCACTAGTTAGTGACACTGCAAGGAATCTCCTAATCCAAGGTCCTGCATCCTGCTACAAGATGACTTTAACTATATGGAATTTATCAAAAGAAAAAGAATCAGAGTAATAACAAGGTTCTATATATTCTGCATTTGTATTCCTCCCAACCCAAGAAATTCAACTTCATTTTACAAGAGGCAATATACTTTAAAGCAACTGCATGTTTTTCATATTTTTTATTAAGAATGTTTTTTCATATTAATTCATCATTTCATTACTTCCTTTGCAGTCCTCTGCTCTACCAACTGAGCTGTCAAAGGATTCACCATGATTTCATTACTTAATTGGCGAAATCTAAAGGAAGATTTTTTTATAATACTCTGTTAGCACAACCACATAAAATGATATCAAGTCACTTTTACCGTACATACACAGCTTTAAATGTACAGAGTACCTGCCACAGCTCACAGTCACATAATGATGATAAATATTTCTCTCCTATGGAAAATAATTCTATACTTTGGGGCCCACTAAATACATTGTTAAAAATTTGTTTCTATCTGCTTGAATGACAATATTTAGATTTCTCTCAATTTATTGAGGAGTCACGAATATGTGTCTGTTGTAAACACCTTAACAACAAAAGATTGTTTTAAATCTTAAATTTTGTGCTTAAATGTACTTCATAAGTGATTTTGGCTATCATCATTCAGCAACTGGATAACTAGTAAGAAAAAACTAGTTTCTAACTATATAAACTAGTTGATGGTTGAATCTGAATACAATGGTGCATAATTCACCTATGTAAAAATTAGTTATAATACAATTTTAACTAGGTTACTGGAGTAGATTAGGCCGTGTCTACTCTGTATAACTTAAATCCTCACGAAAATAATTTTAACATCCCTAACTCATATTCTGAGTAAACATCCAAGCAATGAACACTAACTAGTCCAAACACGATTCATTTTTGCTTACAGTGTGAAAACTCTTACGCCTTTAGACAGAATTATAAAATTGTTGAATGATTCTGCCTCTCTCAATAAGCTAAATGTGCTCCACGTACATTCGAGAAGGTAAAGAGCTTCTCAAAAACACCTCAGTGGTAAATTCAGTTGTCTAGTGAGCAGCTCTTGCTGAGATCATTTACTCAGGAACACACAAGCCACAAGGAGAGAGATAGGGCCATTTTAACAGCAAACAATAAAAACAAACAAAAAAACCCCTGAACTACTCACAAAGAAAAGTACAGCCCCAGATGGCCTCGCAACTAAACATTTAAGGAATAATTAATATGAATTCTTCACAAACTCTTCCAAAACTAAAAGGGAAGAGACCACTTCCCAACTCATTCTGTGAAGCCATTATTACTCTTACATAATGTCAGACAGATATTATAAGAAAAGATAACTATAAATAAATGTTCAACTTAGAGATAAAAATCCTCAACAAAATGCTCATAAACCAAACCCAGAAACATATAAAAAGGATTGTACATATTGATGAAGTGGGTTTTAACTCATGAATGCAAGGTAGTTTAATGTCTGAAAATCAAGTAATGGGATATACCATATCAATATATCAAAAAGCAGGAAAAGCACTGGACAGTTTATCTAATGATTTTCTTACCATAAAAACATTAGCAACAAAAACAATGAAAAAGTTCAACAAACTAGGTATGTAAAAGAATTTACCAAACCTGATAGGGCATCTATGAAAAACCCATGCCAACATCATATTTGATGGTGAAAGACTAAATGCTTTCCTATAGAATAAGAAATAAGACAAGGATGAGCACTCCTGCCACTTCTACTCAACACTGTTGGAGGTTCTAGCCAAGATATTTAGGTAAGAAAAAGAAGCAAAAGGTACACAGGTTAAGGAAAAAAGTGGAATTTGTAGGTGACAGTACCCTATATAGAGAAAATACCAATGAATCCACTAAAGAACTGTGAGGCTTATTAAATGAGTTCAGCAAGGTTGAAGATTCAAAGGCAATATACAGAAAAATACAAAATATATATGAAAGTCTCATATCTAACTGCAATAAAAATATCCTAAAATAAAATCAAGAAAATAATTCTATTTGCAATAGGAATTTTAAACAAGAAACTAATGCTTAGGAATAAATTTAATAAAAGACTCACCAAACTACAACTTTGAAAAATATAAAACATCATTGAGAGAAATTAAGACGATCTAAGTAAACAGAACACTCCATGTTCAGAGATTAGAAGACTTACAGGATGGCAATACTCCCAAAATTGATCTAGGCTCAGACTCACTATTATCCCTATCAAAATCCTAGCTGGGTTTTTTTTTTTGCAGGAATTAATGAGTCAATCCTAAAATTTCATAGGAAAACTCAAGGAGCACAGAATAGTCAAAATGATCTTGAAAAAAAAGAACATAGTAGGAGTCCTTGCACTTCCCGATTTCAAAACTTACTACAAAAGCTACAGCAATCAAGACAGAGTGGTATTGGCTTAAGGATAAACTATCAGATCAATGGAATAAAACTGAGAGTCCAGAAATAAACCCTCACTTTTACAGTCAATTGATTTTCAGTAAGGGCGACAAAAGGATTCAATGGGAAAACAATAGTCTTTCCAATAAATGATGCTTGGACAAATAAATGTCCACATGTAAAAGAACGAAGCTGGATTCCTACATCACATCATATACAAAAAATTTACCTCAAAATGGACCAAAAAGTGTTATGAAAATACAGATTTCTTAATCTCCCAATGCTATCCAGATTACCATGAGATTTATAAAGAGGCCAGCAGATTCAAGGTCCCTTACTCCAAATCAACTAACCCAGATGGGCAATAAGAAATCCCTCTGGCTGAGACAAAAATGATGGTCTGGGGCCTTAAAAGTGACACTTTAGTACTTACAAAAAGGAAAGGGATACAGAAAGATGCATTTTAAGCTAAAATGCATAAAATGATTAAAAATAATAATGTATTTTAAATAACATAAAAATGTTAAATCTACATGAAGATGCTATTCTTCAGTTTAAATACAAAATACCATGGAATGTTATACGTTACTTTTAAAAAATTACAACAAGCTTCAATGTTGTTAAATGTTAAGTTCCTCTGCTATTTACCTTGGGACATCTAGCAAAAAAACATTATTGAACTTTATTATTTTTATCAAAAATATAATTCAAGAATGATTCTTGATCCTAATTCTTAAATAACTCAGAACATGCCCTGATTTTGAAAATTCAAATATAGGCTGGGCACAGTGGCTCATGCCTATATTCCTAGCACCCTGGGAGGCCAGGGCAGGTGGACTGCTTGAGTTCAGGAGTTTGAGACAAGCTGAGCAAAAGGGAGACCCCCATGTCCATTAAAACTAGAAAAACAGCTGGGCGTTAGGGTGGGTGCCTACAGTCCCAGCTACTTGAGAGAGTGAGGCAAGAGGATCTCTCTCTTTTTTTGAGACGGAGTCTCACTTGTGGCATCATAGCTCACAGTAACCTCCAGCTCTTGGGCTTAGGTGATTCTCTTGCATCAGACTCCCAAGTAGCTGGGACTACAGGCACCCATCACAATGCCCAGCTACTTTTTTTCTTTTTTTAGAGATGAGGTCTCACTCTGGCTCAGGCTGGTCTCAAACTTGTGAGCTCAGGCAATCCACCCACCTCGGTCTTCCAGAGTGCTAGGATTACAGGTGTGAGCCACCACACCTGGCCATAAGAGAATCTCTTGACCTCAAGAGATTGCCAGTGCTGTGAGCTATGACAATGCCATGGCATGCCACTCTTCCTACTTAGAGGAACAGACTGAGACTCTGTCTCAAAAAAAAAAAAAGAAAGAAAGAAATCAAATATAAATTTAGGTTGATAAAAACACTGGGCCAAGGTATATTTATGGGATTTCCTATAAACTTGACTATTCCATTGTCATCTGTTTCTTTCATCATTTTGTAAGAAAGCTGAGTACAAGACTATACAACAGGATAACAGTTTCCATACAGAGTAGAAGTATTCACAGTAGCTCTTATGACCTTGAATCCCCAAAATTAGCAAATTTCCAGCTATAACCAAAAACTCACCATACTTTGTAGTGCTTCTTATACAGTGACTCTCTCATGGAAACCATGGCTACCACTCGCAATGTACAGTAACAGTTTTTTCTTATTCTGACAGTTTGATTAAAACTTACACAGTGCTAAGGGGCTCACACTGAAGAAAAGTACTTTCAATAGCTAAAACTCTAGAGCAATTACTTCTAAAACAGAATAACTGTACTTACATCAATATCCTCTTGGGTGAATTTTTCTGGATCTTCTCCCATCATGTTGGCTAAATGTCTCTTTCCTATGTTGAACTCTTCAATCTGCTTTTTAATAAAATCTTCTGTGTAAGTTTCATGTCTTAGAGCTGCAACCTTTTTCTTTGTTGTTGCAACAGCGGTATTTCTTTGCCTTAATATCTAACAAATAAATGGAAAGAAAAGAAAATATTTTAAATTAAACATTGATCTTGCATGCCACTGTCGCTAAATAAAATAGGATACAGGCAGTCTCCAGGTTACAAATGAGATAGGTTCCACAGGTTTGTTCTTAAGTTGAATTTGTATGTAAGCTGAAACAGGTACATTTACCTATTGCCTGTAATAGATTCCATTTGTAAGTCTGAGTCATACATTAGTTGTATGTTTGTAACTAGGGGACTTATTGTAATAGCCTCCATTTGTTAAGTTAGATGTAAGATGGATATCTGTAAGTCAGGGTCTGCCTATATTCAAGTAGTTGTCTTATTTATTTATTTTGAGACAAAGCCTCAAGCTGTCGCCCTGGTAGAGTGCCATGGCATCACAGCTCACAGCAACCTCCAACTCCTGGGCTCAAGTGAGTGTCCTGCCTCAGCCTCCCAAGTAGTTGGGATTAGAGGCACTTGCCACAACGCCAGGCTATTTTTTGGTTGCAGCCATCATTGTTGTTTGGCGGGCCCAGGCTGGATTCGAACCCACCAGCTCAGGTATATGTGGCTGGCACCTTAGCTGTTTGAGCCACAGGCACTGAGCGAGTTGTCTTTTTTTATTAAGGTTTGTAGTTGACAGGAGTCCAGAAACAAAGTAAAAGACCAGTTCACAGAGTTGTTAAGAATTTCTCCCCTACTGAAAAACTTTGTTACAAAGTAGTTTAAACTACTAGCATTTCATCACACTAAAACCAAAAATACCTGTAAGTTGTTTGGTACCACCTTATCTATTTTAAACATCCAAATTTAATAATGATTGTGATATTTGACACACATGGAATAGAGTAAAATGTCACTCTCTTAAAAAGAAGCAAATGCACCTGCAGTCAGAAACCAGCAAGCAGAAGACCAGGGAGCCAACGGGCATACACTTGGGTATGCACCTTGTTTAAGGGCAAAAATACAGTCTATCTCTTATGTCTTAAAGGAGTACATTTAGCTTGGCTTGAGACTTTATTCCATGGTCTTACACATACTGACAAAATAAAAAAGTCGTTTCACGAAACACTAAGAGGGTTTTTTATCATTAATTTCGTTCAACACACTAAGTGTAAAAATAAGGGCTTTTATATCTTTTTAAAGCATCAGTAATTACATCATATTGCTACTGCTGGTCCTTTTATGCTGTGGCATTAGGAATTTCCCTCCAAGGCAATAATATTTCACCTTCAATAAAAGGTGAAGAACCAGAAAAATGTTTTCAAATGACAAATTCAGTAGCTAAATGTAACTAGAACAGCTCCTTCTGGTCCTGGCTTTTCTTAAGATTTTATATCTGTGGTTCTAGACCTTCATTCCTGCCCCAACAATTCTAGATACTCTTCAAGCATTATTCAGACTTCAAAACTGTAATCCTAGCCGGCCACTTATCTCCCTTTTCATAAACATATAAATCTCTCTTACACACACTTCATCTACCAGCACCTGTGAATCCTAAAATTCAGAAGACTTTATAGAAATTTGTCACTATCATTACAACAAAAAATACAAGAAATATGGGACAAGTATTACAGTACCAAATTAATGGTAAAGATTATGTTCTTAAACTCATCCAAACTAAAAGAGTGAAAAAATAGTTTCTTCCTACTCTTTAATGGGTAAGAAAGGAAAATTTAAAATTCTTTGAAACTTTATAGTTTATTTTCCTCAGGAGGGCAAAAAAGAGTTTCTCCTTTAAAATTATAAATCAACAACAACAACAACAAAAAATTATTAATCAACAATTTATATTTTCGGGCTGTGCCTCTGGCTCCGTGGGTAGGGCACCTCCGAGGATGGTGAAGTTTGAACCTGGCCTTGGCCAAACCATAACAAAAAAATAGCTGGGTGTTGTGGCTGGTGCCTGTATTCCCAGCTACTTGGGAGGCTGAGGCAAGAGAATCACCTAAGCCCAAGAGCTGGAGGTTGCTATGAGCTATGATGCCACAGCATTCTACTGAGGGCTACAAAATGAGACTCTTTGTCTCTAAAAACAAAACAGAACAATTATATTTTCTTACAATGCTTTGCCAAGAAGTGCTGTTGTCAATGAGTAAAGATTGAGCACAGCTTGCTTATGTGTAGCCGGCTCTTTCTGGACACAGTCTGTTTTCATTTCCCTGCTCCCTTTGCTCACAGCCAAGCACCACCAACAATTCCCCACCCTAGGAGTTTTATCCTTGTATGTTTTTTTATTGTTTTCCAGGGTTTAAAAAAAATTTTTTTTTTAATTTTTTAAGAAACAGGGTGTTGCCCTGTCACAAGGGCAGGGAGATTATCACAGCTCACTGTAGGACTAGAGGGGTAAACCACCATGCTTCACTACTATTTTAGAAGTTTTTTGTGGAGAGGGCGCTAGCTATGTTGCCCAGGCTGGTCTGAAACTCCTGGCCCCAAGTGATCCTCCCACTTCAGCCTCCCAGAGTACTGGGACTACAGGTGTCAGCTACTACACCCAACCTAAATTGTCTTTTTTGAGCAATGGAGAACATTGCTACTCATATTCAAAATGAAGAGAAAATGCCTTTCTGCCCCAAGAATCACAGCAAAGGCATGAATTGGGGGCCAAAAAGTCACCGAGTAGAGGGCATTCTCCCCAATGTTACATTGCTAAAAGGATGAGTACATTGCTGGTTTTGTAAATAAAAATAACAAAACGATTTTGTCCACAGCCAAAGGAATCATAATTTAGGTGAGCTCAAAATCTTAAAGATACTCTTTTAGGTTAACTACCACAATGCTTTTCATCAGTCATCACCCACCACCCACAGCCCTCTGGAGGACAAATGAACCTCTTAGTGAATATGGCTCCATTTACTGAAGGAAGGAGTTCTGAGGAAGAGCAGGAGCAGGGAGAAGAGTGGGGAGTTCAGTTTGGGGAACGCTGAGTTTGAAATGTTTGATGGACATCCAGGAAACAGATGTCCAGGAGGCAGATGGCTCTCGGGAGTGTGCACAGGGGAAAAGTGAACTTGAGAGACAGGTCTGTTAACAACCCACATGGGACAGGATGTTGACTCCATTAGCATAGCCAGGGAAACGGCAAGCATCAGTGTTAGCAGGAGAAATGTCTCTTCTATTAATACTGAATTCATAATATTTGTTAAATTCACAAAGTTTTTACAGCATCATTATCAGGCTAATGAATACATTTATGAAATGTTCAGAATGATTTCAGCAATAAATTCATACAAAAATGTTTACAAAGAAATCCATCGTTAACTAGTACAATCCATTAAGTAAGGTGAGGCAAACAGCATGAGAAAACTATATCTTCGGTTAAAAACACTAAGAATTCCTGGAGAGAATTTACTTTGCCCACTGTTAAGAACAATTTGCAACATGATTTTCTATAGGTTCTATTTCTAGCTGAAAAGCTATGAGGAGAGAATTTTCCTCAGACTTTGTGTTTACAGAATAGTACAGATATAACTTGATAGATCTGTTTCCTTTTAAAGATAGTCAATGGATCAGACAACTATAATTTCTTTTTTTTTAGAGACAGAGTTTCACTTTATCGCCCTCAGTAGGGTGTTGTGGCATCACAGCTCACAGCAACCTCTAGCTCCTGGGCTTAGGTAATTCTCTTGCCTCAGCCTCCCGAGTAGCTGGGACTATAGGCTGCCCAGCTGCTTTTTTGTTGTGGTTTGGCTGGGGCCAGGTTTGAACCCACCCTTGGTATATGGGGCCAGCACCCTACCCACTGAGCCACAGGCGCTGCCCCAGACAACTATAATTTCAATCAAGCAGGCTGTCAAAGAAGCAGACACATTCTGAAAGAGCCATGATGCACCATATTTGCCCCAATGCCAGTGTTACACTACCTTGGTGGTATTATAGCAGTTTGAGTTTCCTTTTAAATTAATTGGATAAAAATGGAACAAAGATGGAACATGATGCTAATTTGATTAGAAAAGAAAAAAGGCTCTGCGCCTATGGCTCAAACGGCTAAGGCGCCAGCCACATACACCTGAACTGGTTCAGATCCAGCCCCAGCACACCAAACAATGATGGCTACAACCAAAAAATAGCTGGGCTTTGTGGCAGGCGCCTGTAGTCCCAGCTACTTGGGAGGTGGAGGCAGGAGAATCACTTGAACCCAGGAGGTGGAGGTTGCTGTGAGCTGTGATGCCACAATATTTCTACCCAGGGTGACAGCTTGAGGCTCTGTCTCAAGGGAAAAAAAAAGAAAAGAAAAAAAAAGAAAACAATTCTTGGCTTGGAGCCTATAGCTCAACTGGCTAAGGCACCAACCACCTACACCTAAGGTGGCGGGTTCAAATCCCCAGCCCGGACCCACCAAACAACAATGACAGCTGCAACCAAAAAATGGCCAGGCATTGTGGCGGGCGCCTGTGGTCCCAGCTACTTGGGAGGTGGAGGCAAGAGACTCCCTTGAGCCCAGGAGTTGGAGGTTGCTGTGAGCTGTGAAGCCATGGCACCCTACTCAGGGGGACAGCTTGAGGCTCTGTCTCAAAAAAAAAAAAAAAAAAGAAAACAATTCTTTGATGAATAAAAGTCAGCTTAGAGAACATATAAATAGAAACAACATAAGGACTCCCAAGAGAAGGATTATGGTAACCTTTTTGAACAGTTATACTGCTATCAATCTCTGGATGGAAGCAAAAGAAATGACTTTGTTTTACCTGAGCAAAAGGGACAATTCTTAGAAGGCTATTAAGAGATCACAGAACTGGCTCGGCACCTGTGGCTCAAGCAGCTAAGGTGCCAGCCACATACACCTAAGGTGGCAGGTTTGAATCCAGCCTGGGCCCACTAAACAACAATAATGGCTGCAACCAAAAAATAGCCAGGCATTGTGGCGGGCGCCTGTGGTCCCAGCTACTTGGGAGGCTGAGACAGTAGACTCACTTGAGTCCAGGAGTTGGAGGTTGCTGTGAGCTGCAATGCTATGGCACTCTACCCAAGGGGAAAGCTTGAGGCTCTGTTTCAAAAAAAAAAAAAAAAAATCACAGAACTATACCTGAAAGCAAGTAGAGCCACAGTAATCTCTGGCAGCTAAAAAACAGGAATTCTAATGATCCATAACGGGTTCAATCAGAATGTGGCCATTAAGATAAAATGGTATTCCAACAGTCTTGGCTCTATGCTCAGGATTTCAGGGAAAGAAACCTCTGATAGGGATACCTTGGGTCAGGTGCCCCAGATTATTCTAGACTGTAAGTCTTCTGGGAAAGACCTAATTCCTGAGCAAACTGGAGTGCTGCTCATGAAGGGGAAATAGATGCTAGGTTAAATAAACAAGAAAATCCACCATATTATTTCAGCAAAATTCACCATTTATATTCATTCTATAATTTACTAAAAATGAAGAGACTTAACATACTTACCAACCAAATAAAATGTAAAGACTCTGCTTGAATGTCAATTAAAATAAATCAACTATAAAAACTTACTGGGACAGGCTGGGCGCAGGGACTCATGCCTGTAATCCTAGCACTATGGGAGACTGAAGCAGGTGGATTGCCTGAACTCAGGAGTTCAACATCAGTCTAAGTAAGAGCGAGATCCCATCTCTACTAAAAACAGAAAAACTATCCAGGCATTGTCGCTGGTGCAGGTAGTCCCATCTACTCAGGAGGCTGAGGTAAGAGGATCTCTTGAGCCCCAGAGTTTGAGGTTGCTGTGAGCTATGACACCATTGGCACTCTACCCAGAGCACCAAAGTGAGTTTCAGTCTCAAAAAATAACAACCCCCTCCCCCCAAAACAGTTACTGGGACAATCAGGGAAATTTTAACATGGAATAGGTAATAGATATTAAGAAATTATTGTTTGGCTGGGTGCAGTAGCTCATGCCTATAATCCCAGGTAGGTAGATTGCTTGAGCTCAGGACAGACTAAGAGTGAGACCCCATCTCTACTAAAAAAAGAGGAGTAGGTACCTGCAGTCTGAGCTACTTGGGAAGCAGAGGCAAGGGAGGAAGGGAGGAAGGGAGAAAGGAAGGAAAGTGAAAGAGAGAGAGAGAAAGAAATTATTGTTCATTCTATTAGATATGGTGGTAGCATGAAAGAAAAATCTTTATCAGTTAGAGATGCATATTCAAGTATCTATAAATAAAATAGAATGTCTGAGATTTATATTAAATGATTTGGGGGGAAGAGAAATGAAACAAGAATGGCAGAACATTCATAACTGTTGAAGGTGGTTGACAGATCCATGGAGTTAATTCTATTATTCTATTTTTGTATAAACTTGATTTCTCATAACAAAATTCTAAAAAGCAAATTATTATATATGTTCAGTTAACAAATCTGAGTTAACTATTAGGGACCAGGCTCTATACTAAATTTTATCATAAATAATTGCAAAGCAGAATTGAGTGAGGTTAAACTGAGAATGTGGTGATAATGAGATAAGGAAACAAAACATGGTAAAGATATAGTTTTTTTTTTTTTTTTTTTTTTTTGCAGTTTTTGGCCAGGGCTGGGTTTGAACCCTCCACCTCCGGCATATGGGGCCGGTGTCCTACTCCTTTGAGCCACAGGCGCCCCCCCGCCCCCCCCCCCCCGCCGTAAAGATATAGTTTTAAGTTACTGATCCTATCTGACAAAAAGAGTAACATAGCAGGCGTTCACATGTGCACATATGTGCACACATGTCTGCACCCACACAAGAACTCTTCACATGTTTAATTCAAGAAACAAAGTTCATAATTATCTATGAACTATTTGCAGATACTGTGCTAGGCACCACAGTGGGGATAGCAAAGTTTGTTATTTTTCTCCACAAGAGGTTTTACAAACCAATTGTGGGGGAAAGACCTAAACACATGAAACACAGAGATAAATAACAAAAGAAGTATATGTGGGTCTTGCATGGGTGCAAGCAACTTCTAAGATAGCTTCCCTGAGATTCTGCCTGGTGTTCAATCCCTCCCCTGAGGGAAGGCTAGACCTAAGGACTTGCTTTTGGTGAGCAGAACACAATTAGAAATTGGGTTACAAAAAGACTGGTTTTCCCTCTTGCTTACCTTCTCTCGATCAACCTGATGCTAGATGTGATGAACTTCCCTACAGAGATGGCCATGCTGCAGGAGGTCAGGGAGGACTCTGGCCAACAGCCAGCAGTTTATTTATTAAAATAAGTCAACTATAAAAACTTACTGGGACAGGCTAGTCAAGCTCTCACTACAGCAGACTTTCCCCCATCAGTCCTTCAGATGACTGCACCCCAGCCAACACTTAGACTGCTGCCTTATGAGATCAGGACCAAAAGGACCCGGAAAAGTTTGCCTAGGAACATGACCTACAAAAACTATGAGACACTGCTCTTATATGCTTATTTATTACAGCACAATTCACAATTGCAAAGAAGCAGAATCAACTTAAGTGCCCATATGATGAGTAGATGAAGAAAATGTGGTATATGTACACCGTGGAGTACGACTCAGCTATAGGAAAGAATGAAATAATGTCTTCTGCAGTAAGTTGGATGAACTGGAGGCCATTATTCTAAGTTAAGTAACTCAGAAAGTATACTATATACTACTCAGGTGATAGGTACACCAAAAGCCCAGACTTTGCCACTATACAGTATATAAGGTGGACATGAAGTTTGTGTTCATTAAATCATACACGAACTTTATGGACACCCTGTATACATGTAACAGAATTCAACTTGTATCCCCTATTCTATTACAATTTAAAAAAATCTGTGAGATACAAAGGTCTGTTGTTAATACAATCATCATCCTTATTACAACAATGAAGCACAGTACAACAAAGTTTACTTGGTTTCTAAGGAAAACAGGTTGAAATGATAGGAACATCTATAATCAAGCTCTCTTTACACAAGAAATTTTTAAATTGCTACATAAGGAAATATAAATTTTAATGTAGACATATTTTCCATAATTAAACCAATGAGGAACACATTAAATTCTGTCCTGACAAGGACAGGATTAGATCTCAAAGGGAACTTACCCCACCAAACAGAGATTAGAATATATATTCAAAAATTATTGGAGGGGCATAAGTAATTTATAGAGCTGTATAAAGCACCTGATAAAAATGCAAGTCAATTTTAAAATTTGTTTTTCAAAGCGGTTTTACTCATTTACCAACCACATTTATTAAGACCCTACTGTACACCAATGGAATGCTGTGATAAATATGGTATATTATAACCTTCAGGAATCCATGAGAGATAAATAGAACAGATACTTTCTTTTTTAAGAAAGAGACGGGAATGTGTAAAATTTAGGCTATCAAATGTTAAATGTCACTGAGCAGATTCTGGTTGACATAAAGGCATATTAGCTCAGTAAAAACTGAACACTTAAAGCACTAAGAAAGTACTTAGTAAAAAATAAAAATTAGGAAGACATCCTGTTCTGTAGCAATATTTTTCAAAATAGCAACTGGCCCACTATTTTTTATTATAAAAATCATAAATGTTACAGAAAGCTAAACTAGTATTCCTATATTAAGTTATATTGATAGAGGATTTAAGAATTCATGGGTAACCTTTGTAGTACACCATGGAAAGGAAACGTCAACTGCTTATAATAATGTCAACACTATGTTTTCACCGGTGACAGGTAAAAAAAAATTCAACTACTTTTTTTTTTTTTTTTTTTGAGACAGAGCCTCAAGCTGTCCCCCTGGGCAGAGTGCCGTGGCATTACAGCTCACAGCAACCTCCAACTCCTGGGCTCAAGCGAGTCTCTTGCCTCTGCCTCCCAAGTAGCTGGGACCACAG